>PVIC010006117.1:0-55178 GCA_004025085.1 Thryonomys swinderianus | reverse complement strand
CGAACTCAGGACCTTGTGCTTGCGAGGCAGGCGCCGGAACCACTGAGCTAACCCTCTGGCCCAGCAGGATCTTTTAATAATAAGATCTAGAACACATCCACAGAACAATTCCCAGAGCCATGGTTGTGGAGTTCTGAGCAGGTTGTCAAAAAGATGTGGCCCATGGGAGGGTTAGCTCAGTGGTTCTGGTGCCTGCCTTGCAAGCGCAAGGTACTGAGTTTGATCCCCGGTAACTACATAGCATGCTGGGCGTGGAGACACGCCCACCAACAATCAACGCTGCATACCACAATGCCGGACATGGTGGCTCATGCCTGTAATCCCAGCACTCGGGAGGCAGAGACAGGAGGATTGCTGAGTTCGCAGCGGCTTGCCTGGGCACCATAGTGAGCTCAGGGCCAGCCTGAACTACAAAGCGAAACCCTGTCTCAAAAAGCAAAAAAAAAAAAAAAAAAAAAAAAAAAAAAAAAGATGTGGCCCAGACCTGACAAAAGCCTTAGGCTTGGGACCCCAGCACTGTGCCTCAGGACCCAAAAATTCTTAAAGGTTTCCTTGAGATTTCCAGAAAGGCAGAGCTGTGAGGAGCCTGCTGTGGGAACTTCCTCAAAAGAGCCTATCCTACTTTCTCAGGGTGTTCTATCATGCTTTTTCCTCTCTTACTTGGCCTAAGCTTGCTCTGGAGAGTAAGTTTCTCCCCTATTCTTCACTTTTACTTTTGTTCTTTCCTTTTTTTTTTTTGATACAGGGTCTTGGTTTGTAGCTTAGCTTGGCCCTGAGCTCACTATGTAGCCCAGGCAAGCCTCGAACTCAGCAATCCTCCTGCCTCTGCCTCCTGAGAGCTGGGATTACAGGCGTGAGACACCACGCCCAGCATTATGGTATGTGGTACTGATTGCTGGTTATGGAATAGTTGCATGTGGTTACTGAGGATTGAACCAGGGACCTTGCACTTGCTAGGCACCAGAAACACTGAGCTAAATCTCCAGTCCCACTTTCACTTTTTTGACTAAACCTGCACATGGCTTTTCACTTGCTCAGTTCTCTGTTCAAGAACTGACAAAAAGAACCTGGAATCTAACTTCAGAGGGCAAGGCAAGCTATCTAGAACCCAGTAATGTTTAGTTGTTGAACCAATTTTGGAGCAAACTACCTGATAACAGCATCATAACCCTAGACTTGAAGTTATACTATAAAGCTACAGAGACTAAAACAGCATGGTACCAGCACAAAAACAGAAACATGGATCAATGAACAGAACAGAAGAAGCAGAAACAATCTTATTGGACACATACAGCTATTTGATCTTTTTTTTTTGGGTATCTGGGTTTGAACTCAGGGCCTTGTGCTTGCCAGGCAGGCACAGAGCCACTATGCCAAATCCCCAGTCCTCAGGTCTTTTGTTTTCTATCATAGCTCCTCTGCACACAAAACAAAACACACACATACATACACACACACCATAGAAACATCCAGAATGTCTGACCCAGTACCTAAGCACTGTGACTCAGTGATACAAAATTAACCACATTACCCCACCCAGTATGAAGTAATTTGCACTTCCTCTTAAAATCTAGAATTTAAAAAAATCCCAGGAGAAAGATCTACAGGTAAACCGTTTTTGCAACTCCCACACAATTTAACACAGTGCCCTACATATAGTTGATATTTGAATAAAACCCATGGTGGAAAAAAATACAAAGCTGTTTCAGGATACCAACCAGTGTTTAACATCAAGGGAATTGAATTTAATTAAGTAATAAAGCCACTTAAAGTAAAATGAGAGAATGGCTGCTTAAAGCAAAAGAAAGAACTAGACAACAGGATGGGGAAAAAGTATATTTATAAACAGCATACATGCAAAGATATTAAACTAGGAAAGTCCTTACAGCGGGTAGTTTTCATCCCTTAACATTCACAGATAAGTAGAGCTTCTGCTCTATATCCAGCACACTAACTCATGCTGAAACAGAGATAACAACAGATTTGAAAGCTATTATGTGTGACTTTATAGAAGGTTTAATTAACTACTAAATGAATACCATCTTTTCCACAATGCAGACTCTTTGCACAGGCCCTGAAAGTAAGATGATTGCAAGCAGATTCTGCATTTTCTACTTAAGAGTAGAACTTTAAAAGGTAAGATTTCTATAGACCAGGTCTTTGAACCCTTTCTCAGCCTACTTCCGTAAACCCTCACTTTCTCAGAACCACAATTAGAGATTTAAGACCTTGCTTAGCTAGAGACACACTTACTGCAAATTTACTTGCTTCCTCTCTGCAAGATTTTTTCCCCTTGGATTACTTATACAGGTAGGGTATCTCTCACTAAAAATGCTTGGGGGCCCGGGATGTAGCTCAGTGGTTCTGGTGCCTGCCTTGCAAATTCAAGGTCCAGAGTTTGATCTTTGGTAATCACATACCACAGTGCCAGGCATAGTGACTTACATCCACCAGCAATCAGCACCACACACCAATGCCAGGTGTGGTGGCTCACACCTGTAATCCCAGCCCTCTGGAGGTAGAGGCAGGAGGATTGCTGAACTCAAGGCTTGCCTGGGCTACATAGTAAGCTCAGGGCCAGCCTGAACTACAAAGCAAGACCCTGTCTCAAAAAAAAAGCTTGGGACCAAAAGTGTTTCAGATTTTAAAATATTAGGTATCTCAGGAATATATAGGAGCCAAGTTCAAACACAAAATTCCCTTGTTTCATATACACTGCTGCACCCAATTCCAAAGTGTTAGCATGCTTGTATGTTGACTGTGACCTGTAACATGAGTTGAGGTGTGGAATTTTTTTACATTCATTTCAGTGTTCAGAAAGTTTTGGATTTTGGATTTTCAGATTAGGGATGCTCAACCTACACAGTGACACCTCCTTGGTTGTTGAACTCAATTCACTCCAAATTTGTGTTTGTACTGAAAAGTTTGAGAACTGAATACATTTTTCCTGTACGAAATAATGGAAACCCCGTTAATTGGTTCTAAGCCCTCAAAATTACATATATAAATTAATTTTTCCAGGATTTTAACAAAGTTCACAATGATTTCTTTAACTCTGCCATGGTTCTCACAGTTTTCCTCTTAGTTTTACCGCTATCACTTTCTTTGGAGCCAAGGCTATATTTTTACACAAATAGAATATGAAAGAGGGCAACAAAGACAAATACTTTAACACAGCATACGTACTCTATGTTGTATGGGTAACAGTGGGGCTGAGACTGAAGCATTACCCCTTTGTATCTGTAGCAGCCAAGACTTGTGAATTACTCTCAGCCCACACGGTTGTTTGAGGTCATAGTGAAAAGCTGAGCTGGTATCTAGTTGTAAAATATAAGCCATTCACAACCATGGCGTCATCGCACCCTCAAATTTACTCAGAAACAAATTTACTCATTTATTTGCTTCTTTAACCATAATTTCGCAGAGTTAAAGGGGGCACTGACTAAAGAAAACAAGGATTTAGGGAAAGTGACCCAAAGCAAGAAACATAAAATCAGAAAAGCAATGTGGGGCTGGGCAGTTAGCTCAGTGGTTCCAGTGTCTGACTTGCAAGCACAAAATTCTGGGTTCAATCCCCAGTAATCACATACCATAGTGTCAGGAATAGTGACTCACGCCTGTCATCCCAGTACTTGGGAGGCAGAGGCAGGAGGATTGCTAAGTTTGAGGCTTGCCTGGGCTATATAGTGAGCTCAGGGCCACACTGAACTACAAAGTGAGACCTTGTCTCAAAAAACAAACAAATAAACAAAAAAAAATCCACCTTGTATCTGTTGATGCCAATTCTTGTACCTCTTGGGAGTTTACTTCTCTGCTTTATGCTGGCTGCCTAATTTGGCCGTAGCTCTCCCAATTCTGCTGTGAAATAATTTAAACTCATTTATTTGCTCCTCAGTTTCCAAAACTTTGTGGATGCTATCTCCATCGAAAATCTATTTTGTCCTTTATGGGTGTATGCCTTTTAAAAAGGACTGCTTAATTAGTTTTGGTAGGATTTACCAGCAGAGAGTAAAAGTAAAAACATGACCAATCTGCTAACTTTACCCAGAGGTCCGAATTTAATCTTGACTTTTTAAGTTGCTTTCAGATGGCATCCTTTCTTGTGCTTAGCTTTTTATTTTAATCTCCCCAATGACAAAGCCAAGAGATAAAAATGTGAGAAAGAAAACAGGGTCAATGCACCCAAAAGGATTTCTTTTTCTTTTTCTTTTTTTTTTTGAGACAGGGTCTCGCTTCGTAGTTCAAGCTGGCTCTGAGCTCACTATGTAGTCCAGGGAAGCAATCCTCCTGCCTCTGCCTCCCGAGTGCTGGGATGACAGGTGTGAGCCACCACGCCCGGCACTGTGGTATGTGGTATTGATTGCTGGTGGGCGTGAGTCTCCATGCCCAGCATTGTATGTGGTTACCAGGGATCAAACTCAGGACCTTGCGCTTGTGAGGCAGGCACCGGAACCATTGAGCTAACCCTCCGGCCCAGGATTTTTAAAAAAATAAGAGAAAGGAAGAGCAAAAACAAGGCAGAAATTAATCTGAGGGGCTGGGCACAGTGATGAATGCTTATAATCCCAGCCCTCAGGAAGATGAGGCAGGAGGATTACTGTTAAGTGCAAGGCCTGCATAGACTACAAAGTGAGTTGAATTAGCCTAAACTACAAGCCTAGACCTATTTAAAAACATAAAAATTGGGCTGGGGGGCCGGAGATTTAGCTCAGTAGTTCTGGCTCCTGCCTCGCAAGTGCGAGGTCCTGAGTTCAATCAGCAGTAACCACATATAACGCTGGGTGTGGTGACTCATGCCCACCAGCAATCAACACCATATACCACAGTGCCGGGTGTGGTGGCTCACGCCTGTAATCCCAGCACTCGGGAGGCAGAGGCAGGAGGATTGCTGAATTTGAGGCTTGCCTGGACTCCATAGTGAGCTCAGGGCCAGCCTGAACTACAAAGCGAGACCCTGTCTCAAAAAAAAAAAAAAAAAAAAAAAAAAAAAAAAATTGGGCTGGGGTTCAAACATAAAAAACTGGGCTCAGTGGCTCTGGCATCTGTATCACAAGTGCAAAGTCCCAAGTTCAATTCCTGGTACCACATACCACAATGCTGGGTATGGTAACTCATACCTGTAATCCCAGCACTTGGGAGGCAGAGGAAAGAGGATTGCTGTGAGTTCGAACTAGCCTAGGCTACATAGTGACTCAGGGCCAGCCTGAACTACAAAATGAAAACCTGTTTCAAAACAAACAAACAAAACAAAACACCATAAAAAAAATCTAAGAGGTAGTGGGAAAAAACAAATTTTTTAGATTAAAAACTGATGTTATTTAGACTCACAAGGTCCACAGAGAAAAGGGGCGGTGTTAGAAAATAAAAATAAATATGAATAAAGTAATCACACTTGTGAATCTCAGCAGTAAAGAATTCTGCAGCCATTTTTAAATTTTCACTTGAAATAGAAATAGTAAAGAATTCTTAAAGATTCAGATTGGCACACCAATACCAGAATGTCAGAAGGTTAGCAAAGCACTAACTTCAAAATTCTAGAGAGGAACAACAACTCAAACAAACCCAAACTTCTATAGAAAAAAAGATTCTAACTTTGGAAAGATACAACCAGTCAAGCAATCAGAAAAACAGATGTGCTATAGTTTATTGGTAATGCATGTGCCTACCACGTCTAAATCCTTGAGTTTAATCACCAGCTTGGCAGAACAGAATACAAAAGAAACTGGGTTCACTAAGAAAAGTTATGGGCTGAGGCTTTAGCTAAGTGGTGCCATGCCTGCCTCTAAGAAAATTTGTCACCCTCATATGTCATGTATTTTTTATTACAAAGATACATTAAACCGGGGAAGGGAATCAATGAAAGGCCAATATTGGATTCAAGAAATGAACTTCAGGGTGCCTTTGAAAATAGTAGCAAGAAACAATGGACCAGAATATTAGAGCTGAGGTGAGATGAAGTCAAATTCTGGATCTATTTTAAAAAATAGAACTGAGGGCCAGAGGGTTAGCTCAGTGGTTCTGGCGCCTGCCTCGCAAGAGCAAGGACCTGAGTTCGATTCCTGGTTACCACATATAATGCTGGGCGTGGAGACACGCCCACCAACAATCAACACCGCATACCACAATGCCGGACGTGGTGGCTCACGCCTGTAATCCCAGCACTCGGGAGGCAGAAGCAGGAGGATTGCTGAGTTCGCGGCGGCTTGCCTGGGCACCATAATGAGCTCAGGGCCAGCCTGAACTACAAAGCGAGACTCTGTCTCAAAAAGCAAAAAAAAAAAAAAAGAAAAAGAAAAAGAAAAAAATAGAAGTGATAGGCTCAAATTGCATTATCAGATGTGAGAGAAAAAGAATAAAGGTGATTCCAATGTTTTTGGCTCTAGCAACTAGAAATATATGAAGTTGTCATTCAATTACATAAAGAAGGCCAATGCAAGAAATGGTTTAAAACTCACTAAACTGAGATGCTCAGTTCTCTTTAAGTGGAGATGTGAAAGAGGAAATTGGCTATTCTGATAAGCTCAGAGGAGAGGAACAGGCAGAGAAATGAGTCAGTAATGTGTAGGAAGTATTTCAAGGTATGGGCTGGTTGATGTCACAACAGTGCAGATAACTGATTAAGCCAGGACCTGTGCTGTGTGCCCACAGTCCTATTATTGAGGGAAGACGGGAGATGGTGGAGGAAGGGTTGCCTGAACCAGTGTGGGCAACAGTAATAAGGTCATGTCTTAGAGGAAGGAAGGGGAAAAGGGAAAGAGGGGTGGAGGTGAGGGGGAGAGAAAAATGATTCAACTTTTAAGAAAAAGAGTAAGATAAAAAGAGAGGTGAGAAGTCCTGGAGCTCTCCAACATTTGAATAAGGTCAAGTGAAAAAATGCCTCACAGAGAACAGACTGTGCTATATAATGCTGACTAGGCAAGTAGAATGGAGATTAAAAACTAATCACTGAAAAAAAGTGATTACTGGATTTAGCAACATAAGTCTTTGGTAACCTCGATAAGTTTCTTATCTATGAGAATAAGAAATGAAGTAGATTTTAAAAAAGGATACTAGTGCTATAGACAGCTTTAAAGAGTTGCTGTGAAGGGAAGGACAGAAATGGGACAGAGGAATACAGTTATAGTGTTGTTTTTGACTTGATAGGAGAAATAACAGCACATCTACAAGCAAATGGAGAGATCCATTTTTTAAAAAACTGAAGAGTAGAAAACTGTAGGAGTACTATCTTAGAGTCTTCAAGAGGAGATGAAAAGTGCAAAAGTAGAAGGGTGATTTTATACAAATTAAGTAGTTCATTACACTGGCGCAGGAGCACACACTGGTAATCTCAGCCATTTAGAAGGCAGAGCCAAGATAATCACAAGTTCCAAACTGAAGTAGGAGGGTCACACCATGGCCACAGTGTGCAGAATGCTGACATGTACATGTTAAGGCAAACTTAGTGACATCCTATGTCAGAATAAAAGGGCTGAGGATGTAGCTCAACATTCAATTCCTAGTATGAAGGAGGGGGAAAAAAAGTTATCTACACTGACCAGGAAAAAGTTAGTGATTTGGGGCACAAATACAGGGGAACTAGGTATGTGTATTAATATTCTTTTGTCTACTGTTTATCTGTTTCTCAGATAAAAAGAAAAGCAAGGATGGATGGGACATAGCTCAGTGGTAGAGAACCTGCCTAACATCTGTGAGGACTGGAGTTTGAATCCCATAATGGGGGGGGGGTCAGCAAGGTTAACAGGCAAAAGAAGAGATGGAGGGGAAATTTTGAAGGTGTGAGAAAAAGAAAAGGAATGGAACTGTCATGCAGAAAAGAAATGATGTCTATTGAGGTTAGTAAGCATAAACAGTAAGACAGGTGAGTATGTTTGTGTTGAATCAATCAGGGTTGAGATTTCTTCAAGCTCCTACATAAAGCAAAAGAGGGGAAAGGACATAGGGTGAGGGTATATACAATGACTTCACATGAAAACGAAGCAGAATGAAGAGAGAGGTAAAATTATGAGAGTCAATGAAAGGTAAGATCAAAATACTATCTGGTGTGCCGGGCGTGGTGGCTCGTGCCTGTCATCCCAGCACTCATGAGGCAGAGACAGGAGGATTGCTGAGTTCGAGGCTTGCCTGGGTTACACAGTGAGCTCAGGGCCAGCCTGAACTCCAAAGTGAGACCCTGTCTCAAAAAAAAAAAAACTATCTGGTTTGTAAGGCTGATAGGGTACTAGGAACTAAGAACTGGAAATAGCACTTGGAAACATGATTGGTACTCACTTAAGTACCAATTATTTTTTATATATATATTATATATTATAGTAAATTAGTTATTACTTTAGTATTATTTCATTTATCAGAATTACTCTAAAAAATGGCCACTGTTATTCCTACCAACAAGATGAAATCAAAGCTAAAGCTAACAACTTGCTTCAAGAGCACTATGTATTCCAGTTGGCATTTTGGGCAACATTTTCTTTCAGAAACAAACAAAACCCCTACATAACTAAAATAGACCCTTGTGAATAAAATTATTTTACAGACCATTTCATACTTTATTCATTTAAAAACTTGTATTAGTAATATCAAGTTTTAATACAACTGAAGTCTTGTTTTTCATCACTATGACAAAACAAGCCAAACTGTTATAATTAAACTATTTGCATTTCAGCTATTATTACTGTAGCTATAAAAACTTGCTATGTTATCATGCACAGATACTGGATTTCTTTTTTTTTTTTTTTAAACTCAGCAATCCTCTTGCCTCTGCCTCCTGAGTGCTGGGAGGATAGGCCTGAGCCACCAGGCCCCCAGTATTTGTGGTATGTGGTACTGATTGTCAGTGGGCATGAGTCCATGCCCACTATTGTTGTATGTGGTTACTGGGGATCGAATCCGGGAACTTGTGTTTGCTAGGCAGGTGCTGGAACCACTGAGCTAAATCTCTGGCCTAATACTAGCTTTCTTCACTCTTCTTTCTTCTTTTCCTCTTGTTTCCTCTACTTCTGATACAGAAAGCCATGGCTCATTTTAACCTATGAGGAAAAAAACCCCAGCTTTTGGCTCCTGACTTCAGACTCTAAGAATTACTAACTACTTCTGTAGACTACATAGCAATAATAAACTGTTTCCAAGGTTTCTGGTTTTGGCAACTTCACTAAATAGGGCAAGTAAAAAAAAACAGGCTTAAAGTTTCGCGAGATCTCTGTTGTCTAGGTAGTGATTTTGAGAACTCAAGACTTAGATCTCCTAGCCACGCAAGAAATCAGTAAGACACCACATAGGATTTCCATCCATCATACAAAAGCTCTTCCACTCTCTCTACTAGGGACATGATTTATAACTACGTGGTTAATTAACAACCAAGAAGTGGATAAACAATGACATTAGACAAGATTTAGCAGATAATTAAAGAAATAATCTGCTAGACAGTGGTGGTGCACAACTATAATCCCAGCACTCTGGTGGGTAAAGCAAAAGAATTATAAGTGGTAGACCAGCCTGGGCAACCTAGTGATACAGTCTCAAAAAAAAAAATTTAAAAAGTGATGTAGCACGGTGTTAAGGTCACAGGTTCAATTCTCAGTAACTAATACACATACAAACAGTGAAAAGAAATAATCTGTTATCAGTTTACCACTATTACCTCCTTCTACTCATCCTGTTGTTTTTTTTTTTAATTTAGTTTTCTGAGACAGGGTCTCCCTTTGTAGTTCAGGCTGACCCTTAACTCACTATGTAGCCCAGGCAAGCCCAAACTCACAGCAATCTTTCTGCCTCTGCCTCTGAGTGCTGGGATTACAGGCATGAGCTGTCACGCCCAGGTAGTTCCCTTATTTTTTAAGGGCAAATTATTTAAAAGAAACCAATTTATATTATAATTTTTTTCATGAAATTTTTTTTTCCTCATTCAGAGGCAACCTGGCTTCTACCTGAATAGTTACCTATTAATACACATACCTATTTCCCTGTATAGCTAACTAAATTTATAAGGATGTCTTCATTTCAGACAGGAACTTCAATTAATCTGGCCCCTATATTTAGATGTTGTATTCATTTACAAACACTTGGAACTATTTATGAATGTCACTTACCATTTTATAATTTACTCTACCACCCCCAACCGATTATTCCTTTAACTGATAAATTGAGCTTGAATCACAAAAAACTCCTATTCCTAATGTCAACTTTGTCACAAAAATTCAACCTCTTGGGCTGGAGATTTAGCTCAGTGGTTCCAGTGCCTGCCTAGCAAGCACAAGGTCCCCGGTTCGATCCCTGGTAACCATGTATAACAGTACCAAGTGTGGTGGCTCACGCCTGTAATCCCAGCACTTGGGAGGCAGAGACAGGAGGATTGCTGAGTTCAAGGCTTGCCTGGGCTACATAGTCAGCTCAGGGCCAGCCTGAATTACAAAGCGAGACCCTGACTAAAAAAAAAAAATTCAACCCCTTACATCACTGTTCACTAAAATTCCCTGATATTCCTATTTTGAGGAGTTCGGATATGTAAATTGGGTGTGATGGCGCACTCTTATAATTCAGCATCAGGGAGGCTGAGGCAGGAGGGGTACTGCCAGTCTGAGGCCAGCCTGGACTGCATAGTGATTTCAAGGCCAGTCTGAGCTATATAGCAAGACTCTGTCTTAAAAAAAAAAAAAAAAAGAGAAAAAGAAAAAGAAAAAGAAAAAGGACCAGAGATTTAGCTCAGTGGTTCCCAAGCCTGCCTATCAAGTGCAAGGTCCCTGGTTAGATCCAAGTAACCACATACAACAATACCAGGCATGGTGACTCCCGCCCAGCAGCAATCAATATTACACACCACACTGCTGACGTGGTGGCTTATGCCTGTAATCCCAGCACTTGGGAGGCAGAGGCAGGAGGACTGTTAAATTCTAGGCTTGCCTGGGCTACATAGTAAGCTCAGGGCCAGCCTGCACTACAAAGTGAGACCCTATCTCAAAAAAAAAAAAAAAAAAAAAGGGTAAAATAAAATAAAAAAGAACATACAATTCTAAACATGAAAAGAATTACCTGGAGACTTTCCCAAGAGACTTCTAAAAGATTAATATATTAAACTGCTAAATTATTTCCACTTATTCATTTGTTAAATAAACCTTTGCTCATTCCAGGAACTCAGACTCTGGAGGGAGGAACAAGGTGGGCACAAATGGAAAGCACATGTACAAATAAACACAGAAGATTAGTACAGGTCATAGTGTTAGAAAGAAAATAAACTCAGAGCTGTGACAAAGACTACTAAAGCAAAACAAACTGGATATAAACTGTGATCCAGTTATCCATAAACCAGATTAACAATACTTTTCAGACTGCCTTTAAGATTTCTTGACAATTACCTAGATTTCCAGGATCAAAGCCCATCAAACTTACCTAAGCTTCATTTTCAGAACTACAGCTAGTCTGTAAGACATTAGCAGAATATAAAGGGCACCATCCACTTAGCAGTTTCTGTGATTAGGCTTTTGATTTCATATTTGTAATTATACAATCATTTACCTGAATTAGAACATTTGCAAGCAGAAAAGCGATTTTTTAAAATAACTAGGCTAGACAAAGCACAAATGATGGCTTTTTCCCAAGGTAAACAGGACACAAAATCACCTTAATTCTATGTAACACCAAACATTAGTCAAAAATTTCAAGAGCAGTCTGTAGTTCTAGATGTAAAGTACTGTTTAATACCCAAGTGAAAGGTCTAAATTACAATATGAAACATTTAAGTCTAGTAAGTCCTTCACTAAAAAGATCTAAGTAACTCACACCATATACAAAAATCAGTTTCAGGGCACTGGTAGCACATGCCTGTAATCCTAGCACTCAGGAGGCTGAGGCAGGATTGCTGAGTTTGAGGCCAATGTAGGCTAAACAGTGAGTATAAGGCCAGCCTGAGCTACGAAGTGAGACCCTGCTTCAAAAAACAAAATACAGAACAAAACAAAATCAGTTTCAGTTATATAGTAAAAAGATAAACATGAAAAAGGGGAAAATAATTTAAGTACTCCCATGACACTGGGGTAGGGGTAAAAAAGAAAAAGAAATACCAGCCATTAGCTATATAAACAGAAGCTTGATTAAACATATCTATATTAAAATGAAGAATATCCACTCATCATACAAAATCATTAAATGGCAATCCACACACCAAACCGGAATTCACACTTCAAATTCATAACTCTAGAAACTAAAGACATGCATTTAAACAGAAAAATGGTCAGTAAGTCCCAAAGGCATTTCATGAGAGATGAAATCTTAAACGGCAAGATATGAAGACATTCATCTTTACTAATAACCAGAGAAATGGAGATAAACGACAGATTGAATATATGCCCACCTGACTGGCTAGAATTCAAATATGTGATAGAAAACATTATTGGTGATAAGGGATATAAAACAGCTAGAAATCCTACAAACTAATAATTAAAGTAAAAACAGTAAAGCACTACTATACAAATTGCACAGCATTACTTAACATATTCCTTATGTTCTTACAATTCAAATTCTAAGCATACAACCTTGAGAAAACTACCTAAACAATCATTAATATATTTAAAAACATTCACAAAATCACTGTTTAGAGTAGACAAAAACTGCAAACAACCAAATGTCAAGTGTAGAATATTAAAAACTGCAGAAAAAGCCAGGGCAGTAGCTCATGTCTTTAATCCCAGCACTCAGGAGGCAGAGCAGGAGGAATGCTGAGTTCAAGGCTTGCCCGAGCTACACAGTGAGCTCAGGGCCAGCCTGAACTACAAAGCAAGACCATGTCTCAAAAAAAAAAAAAAAAAGGCTGGAGGGTTAGCTCAGTGGTTCCGGCGTCGGCTTCGCAAGCGCAAGGACCAGAGTTCAATCCCCGGTAACCACATATAATGCTGGGCGTGGAGACACACCCACCAACAATCAACACCGCATACCACAATGCCGGACGTGGTGGCTCACGCCTGTAATCCCAGCACTTGGGAGGCAGAGACAGGAGGATTGCTGAGTTCGCGGCGGCTTGCCTGGGCACCATAGTGAGCTCAGGGCCAGCCTGAACTACAACGCGAGACCCTGTCTCCAAAAAGCAAAAAAAAAAAAAATAAATAAAATAAAAAAAATATATATATAATATATATATTTATATTATTATATATTATATATAAAGGTCAAAATGGAGTAAAACTATACTTTGGGATGTACAGATCTGTGGTAAATCTATAAATGTTCAAAATAAAATCTAGAGTAAGATGGTAAGAGGATGGGAAGATGCAAGAAGTGAACGGCCTGTGGACTGGTAGCTACTGCTGTCTGTCTTGTCCTGGATGGTATTACAAGAATATTTTTACAAATTCCCCAATGTTGTGTGTGATTGTGGGCTATATATAAAATGTACCAATAAAGAATTAAAAAAAAAGAGAATACTTTATTCTCTTTTTTTTGTAGTTCAGACTGGCTCTGAGCTCACTATGTAGCCCAGGCAAGCTCAGACTCAGCAATCCTCCTGCCTCTGCCTCCTGAGTGCTGGGATTACAGGTATGGCCCACCATGTCCGGCAGTGGTATGTGGTACTGATTACTGGTGGGTGTGAGTCACCATACCCAGTATTGTTGTACGAGGTTTCCAGAGATCAAACCAGGGACCTTGTACTTGCTAGGCAGGTGCTAGAACCACTGAGCTAAATCTCTGGCCCAGGTGAGGGATATTTGAGATAGTCTATCTAAGTATTCCAGAGTGGCTCTGAACTCACAGGTTGGCCTCAAAACTTGTGATGATCCCTTCTGCCTCAACCTTCTGAGGGCTGGGATTACAGGTGTGCACCACCATCCCTGGTTCCAAATTTTTTAAAGGTCAGATAACACTGTCTCTCAAAAAAAGGGTTGAAAACATAGCTCTGTAGGAAAGCCCTGGGTTCAATATCCACCGGTTTTTGTTTGTTTTTACATGGGGTCTCACTTTGTAGTTCAGGCTGGCCCTGAACTTACTATTTAGTCCAGGGTAGTCTTGAACTCACATAATCCTCCTGTCTCTGCCTCCTGAGTGCTGAGATCACAGGTATGAGCCACCATATCCACCACTGTGATATGTATGGTACCAAGGATTGAACTCAGGACCTTGCACTTGCTTGGCAGACACTGGAACCACTGAGGTAAATCTCTGGCCTCTCCAATGCTTTAAAAAAAAAAAAAAAAAGTGGGGCCGGAGATTTAGCTCAGTGGTTCAGGTGCCTGCCTAGCAAGTGCAAGGTCCCTGGTTCCATCCCTGGTAACCATATACAACAGTACCGGGCATGCATCACATACCACAATGCTGGGCATGGTGGCTCTCACCTGTAATTCCAGCACTCAGGAGGCAGATGCAGGAGGATTGCTGAGTTTGAGGTTTGCCTGGGCTACATAGTGAGCTCAGGGCCAGCTTGAATTACAAAGCAAGACCCTGTCTCGCAATAAAAAAAAAAAGAAAAGACAAGACCTGACAACTCCAGTTTTTCCAGGCATGATTAAATTCCCAAAAGTTTTACACATTAACTCATACTGATGTATAGATTAAATGTCAGTACTACAAATTAAATGATTAAAAATTTTTACTGCTGTATTTGTATGATTAAGTTACAACACAAGGAACAAGTTAATTTTATATCATGAATTTAACTGATACCATGAATGCAGTTTTTTAGGCATAAAGGGCATGTTCATAGCTTTTTTTTTTTTTTTTTGGTGGTATCGGGGATCAAATTCTGGCCCAAGCTTGTGCGTCCAAGGTTGGCGCAGTACCGCTTGGGTTAAACCTCAGCCCCTCAGAGCTTTTTAAAGACTGAAATTAGTATCCTAAAAATGTTAGATTTTTTTTCTTTACAAGGAATAAAGATAGCACAGCCAATTCCTTGATAATTAACTAAATCGACAAGATACCTTTAAATTTAGATAAATCTATTTTCTTTAGAAAGTTATTAAATCACTTTAATGAGAAATATTATTCTCAACCTGTGTGCAGCTCTTTAGATCCTTTTTGTAATTCTATAGAACCATAAACTAAAAATCAAAACTAAACAAAACCCTCAACAAAATATTCATTTATAAAGAAATTTAGCAGAAAAATAATTTTAAATTAAGGGCAAGCAAAAACTAAGTTACTTAAGAAGCATCACCAAGCCTTTGCTAACCACTAAATAAATTCATTCTTCAAGTACACTGGGCTTCTAAAAAAGATGAAGTGATAACTCAGAGGTGTTTTAAGAGGTAATGTGTCATGAGACAATGTTTCACCAGGCAAAAAATAAGTTGGGGTATTCCTTATGTTTTTATATTACCCTTTTTATTATTTTCTGAGAGAGGATCTTGCTATATTGCCCATGCTAGCTTTGAACTCCCAGGCTCAAGTGATCCTCCTGCTTCAGCCTCTCAAGGATGAAGCCACAGCACTTGTACTCTTTTTTTTTCCTAACAGACTAATTTTTTAAAGTTATGAGCCAATGATCTTTAGTAATATACAGATTGGTGCAACTATCACCACAATACATCTGTTGCATTTTTTATACTCTTGAATAAGGTACAGTTTTTTTCTTTTTTCCAATGCTCGGGATCTAACCCCACAGGGCTAGGAAAGTAGTCTACCACCAGGTCATACCTCTATCACCTACAGTACATACTTCTATTTAATAACTTACGTAGATATAAGATTTGTCCCAACATCCGTGATATTAAAAGACCTACCAGAGCATTAAAAACAAGTCATTAAACTTGTTTGGTACTATGGAACAATCTGCCTATCAGCCAACCACTGAAAAGTTTCATAGATTTAGAATACTTTCTTCTTACTTTTGGACTTCTGTCTCTAGCATGCTATGCAGTTTATAGTGGGAAAACTACTTGGGTTATCTTGTTTTCCCTTCGCAAGTATTACCAACAAACAGCTGTGACAATTTCTTTAAGATCAGGAGCTAAGTTTCTTTCTTTCTCATTTCGGGGGCAGAGGAAAGGCCTAACACGTGTGAACGGAAACAAATCCTACACACTGCAGCGATGGTAAATAAATGTGCAGACAGGACAACCTAGCTCCTCAACAAAATTGTATTTTTCTCAGAGATTCTGTAGGGGTTGTGGTCAGCGCCCACTGACCACTATGATCTGAACTGTGAACAAAAATCCTGGATCAAGCTTGAACCAGGTTTCCCGAAACAGGACGAGGAGGGGCAGGGAACACTTTAAATGTGCACCCTAAAGAGATGGTTACACAACAAGCTTTCGGTAGGATTCCGGTTGAACAGGTAACTATCACAGATGAGACAAGGGGGATGTGATTTGCTCCATGGTCCCAATGGCATTTCGAGATTCCACAGTTTCAGAAGAAACCCAAAGTTTTGGCCCATTACTTATAATTCACTTGAGGAATAGTGCATCGAGCTGGAATTAAAAACTTAGAAAAAACGGGGGCTACGAAATCAATAAATCAGCACTAAGTCAACGTAGGCGGAAAAATTCTTTGAATACTCAGGCTTTGTTTGTCAGTCAGACGGCAGAACCACCGAATTTCCAAGTTGGAAGACACGCATCTCGGTGTTCTCCGGTCGTTCTCAGACTTCAGGGCCGCCCCGCCCGCCGCGCACTAGGTCTCAGTGCCCGGATTGAAGGCGCGGACCTTCAGGGTGGAACCAGGGGGCTCGGGGAGGCCGCGGCCAGGCCCGCGACACCGGGGCCGGAAGAGAGGAAGCAGCACCCTCCTGGTGGAGGCCCGAGGGGAAGGGGAGAGGCCGGAGTGCGGCGCAGACCACTACGATAACTCAGCTCAATCGCCCGCCCCCGAGACCCGCCCCGGCTTACCTTTGGCGAGAGCTACAGTGGAGTTCTCGGTGTCGATGGTATAGAGGATGCCCTCGTAGCGGATCTCCGCCTTAGAAATGAGGCTGATCTTGCTGCCGATGTAAGGAGTGCCCCCGCTCATGGCGCCGCCGCCGCTCCGGGCCACTCGCAGAGAGGCAGTTCCCACGCTGCTATCGCCGCTCCGTCCGCACGCCCGCTCGCTCCGTCCGCGCCTACAGCAGTCGTCTCAGACCCAACATGGCGGCGTCGCCGGCTCCGCTACCCTCCCCCAGCCTCCCGCCCTCAAACCGCGGCGCGGCGGCGGCGGCGGCGGTGGCGGCGGCGGCGGCGCAGGGCATGCTGGGCGGGCGAGGCTATACTCTCGCGAGACTTGCACTGCGAGTGGCAAAGTCTATGTCTGTGTAGCCTCTGCTGCTCTGCTCATCTGGTTATCGCTGGACGGGTGTTTCGGAAGAGAGAGTGGTTGAAGGCTGGGGACACCGTGGCGACACTGAAGAATCTCCGGTTCCTCTTTATGTTCCTGTCTGCGGCTTCTGCCATTTCTATATGCATTGTATTTTGTCAAGACTCGTATCTTTTTACTTTCTTGTACTGTTAAGTTGAACCCAGGGGCTTAGCACTGAAGTATATCTCTAGGCCTTTAAAATATGTTTTAAAAAATGTATTGAGGCAGAGTCTCGTTAAGTTGCAAGGTGGGCTTAATTTAGCATCTTTTGCACTTCACCCAGTGGCAGTGTAAGCGCAGGTTCCTCTACCTGGAAAGTTAACGCGATCCCCTCCATCCCTTGGAAAAGTTACTGGTCATTCTTTTTGTTGTTGTTTTTTGAGACAGGTTCTGGTTTTGTAGTTCAGGCGGGCCCTGAGCTCACTATGTAGCCTAGGCAAGCCTTGAACTCAGCAATCCTCCTGCCTCTGCCTCCCGAGTGCTGGGATTACAGGCGTGAACCACCACCCCTGGCACTGTGGTGCATGGTTACCTGGGAGCAAACTCCGGACCTTGCGTTTGCAAGGCAACGCCAGAACTACTGAAATAATTCCCTGGCCCATTGGGGATTCTTTTAAGAGCCTCTCTGGGAGGTTGAGATCGGAGCATTGCAAGTTCGAACCCAGTTTGGGCAGTTTAGTGACCTAGCGAGACCACGTCTCAAAAAGGAGATGGGTGGATAGATAGATGATCAATAGATAGATTGTAGCTCAGTGCAAAGGCTCTGGATTCAAACCCCATCACAAGGAAAAAAAAAAAACAAATTAAAGACTGCTCTTTACCTGCAGAGGCAGCCAGGCCCTTTTTAGAGTTCTGGCCTTGGTATCTTGTAGACCATTGCCCAAGGATCTCCCCCTACACCCATGTTCATCAGGCTTTTGAGGTAGGAGCTGGGACTCCATCCATAGGTCTCTACTTTTAGTTCTCAATCCATCACTTTCAGGTAGCTTGGGCCAACCTCATGACTTTCCATATTATTGCATATTGACCAATCCCCAGGTATTTGCAGTTTTGGCCAATTCTGTGAACTCCAGTTTCATATAAACCATACCCTTCTCAGGCACTTTTGTTGAATGTCAAATTGTGATCTCAAGCTGTGTTTCCAAAGCCATACTGTATTTTCCCCCTAAATTTGTTCTCCTTCAACTGTCTAACCATTGAGATAGCTGGTAGCATTTATTCAGCTGCTCAGACCAAATGCCTTGGTATCACCCTTGATTTCTTTCTTACCCTCACTTCTGTTCTGTCCATTCCACTTACGCATTTTAGCCAAATCTGATCACTTCTCATCGTCTCTATCCCTCTATCTCTAGAGGAGCCACATTCTATCTAGGATTATTGTAGTGGCCTCCTAAGTGTTCCCTTTGTTTCTCTTGCCCGACCTCCATACTTTATTCTTTAATTTTATTTATATTATTTATTCAAAACAAAGCTAGCCTTGAACTTGCAATGATCTTGTCTCTGCCTTTGCCTCCAAAGTAGCTGAGACTAGAGGTATGCACCACTACATCTGTCTCACTTTATTCTTAAGTAGTAAGGGGATCTTGTTCCAAACTCAGTCAGATCCTGTCCCTCCTCTACTCACTACCACTAACTCCATGTTACACCAAGTGAAAAATAGACTCTTACTTAGTGTATCGACTTGGCTTCTTCTTACCTTCTTTCCCCTTTCTGTTCCAGTCACTCTTCACAGAGATTTCACACTGCCTTCCAGTCCCTGGTTAAATGTCACCTCCAGAGATGACATTTAAGTGTTCCCAGGCAAGGCTGGTCTCTGCTGTATCATCAGGGACTTGTTCAGCACCTGGCACAAGGCAGCTGCTCAGCAAATATTTGCTGTATGAATGATACTGTTTGAAAAAGGAGTACTAGTGTCAGGTGTCTGATGAACTGAGTGAACAAATGGTGGGAATCCTGTTGTTGCAGAGTTGAGGAAGCAAGAGAAAAATGAAGAACCTGTGATGGAATGTCTTCAAAGGAAGGTTAGGAAATTCCTAGCTCAGTATAAAGTCAGTGCAAGGAAGTGGAGTCCCTATGTTTATTCTTTCCTGCCCTTTGGGGGCCTATAACCCCCATTACCTTCTTGTGCTTCTTTAGTAAGCTCAGTTTTTTCCAATTTTACATTCCCAATTTTCAATTCCAGTTTTAAATTTCCAAATTTACATCTCCTCTCCATATCTGATTGTCAGGATCACATTCCCTATGTGGTGTGTACTTTTTGTTTGTTTGTTTGTGTTGAGACAGGGTCTTGGTTTGTAGTTCAGGCTGGCCTTGAGCTTACTGTGTAGCCCAGGCAAGCCTTGAACTCAGCAATCCTTCTGCCTCTGCCTCCCAAGTGCTGGGATTACAGGTGTGAGTCCAGCTATACGTTTTTTGTTTGGTTGTTTTGTTTTTTTGTTTCTGTTTTGGGGTTTCACCATGTTGTTTGGGCTGGCCTTGAACTTACTATATAGTGCAGGCTGGCCTCAAACTTACGGTGACCTTCTTTTGTCAGCCTTTCAAATGTTGAGATTACAGGCATGCCACACCACACATGACCTGCATGTTTTGTGGTACTGGGAATTGAACCTAGAGTCTTATACATGCTCAGCAAGTGCTCTCCTGCTCAGCTATACTCCCAGCCCCATTATAGAGCATATGTAATTGCTTGGGTGACCACAATCACTTCCAACTCCTCAAAGCCAAATTATCTGTTGTATTTTGCACTTTTTTCTTTGTAAACTATTAAACTCTTCATGCCATATTTGGGATTGGGTAAAACACAACCATTGGCCAATGCTTTGTGTTTTGAGTAACATTATAGTTGTTGCATAACTGGATAATATTTCCTCTGCCTTTGATTTTGTTGTAGAAAGTATGCATCTCAGGCTTCTGTTTTGTTGAGGTTTCCCTATCAATATTTCTGTCATGGTGCAATGTTAACATCAGCAGTACCAGTTTGTTTTTCTTTGCGATATATAAGGCCAATATAAATCTTTCTGAAATCCAAAAATTATACTATACAGTTCTCTGTTTTGAAATTGCCACATTTCATTTGGAATTTCTGTTTTGTTCCTGCATATGCTTCCTGCGTTGGTCATCTTGTGCTCTGTTAGCAAATGTAGTATCTATTGGAAACTGGTAAACCGGTTGTCAAATGTCATATTCCAATTAATTTGGGAGATGGGAACAACAAGTCTGTTCACAACTTCATTCAATTTATTACTATATGAATAAGGTCTTGATGGCTGAGTTCCAGGATAAATTTCTAAATTGAAAGCATTATAAGTCTTTGCATCTGCAAGGTCATAAATTTTTTTTTTTTTGAGACAGGGTCTCGCTTTGTAGTTTAGGCTGGCCCTGAGCTCACTATGTAAACCAGGCAAGCCTTGAACTCAGCAATCCTCCTGTCTCTGCCTCCCGAGTGCTAGGATTACAGGCATGAGCCACCATACCAGGGATTGTGGTATGTGGTACTGACTGCTGGTGGGAATGAATCAACACACCCAGTATTGTGGTATGTGGTTACCAGAATCAAACCAGGGACCTTGTGCTGGCTAGGACCTTGTGCTTGCTGGAACCACTGAGCTAAATCTCCAGCCCAAGGGCATAAATTTTTTTGCTGTTTTTTGATCTATCACTTTTCCATAAGTCTTTCATATTCCCACAGTCACCATGAGAAATCTTCTCTAAGTATGACTGTTTTCTATTAGCTAGTGAGGTATCATATACATTTTTTTTTTTTTTGCTTTTTGGAGACAGGGTCTTGCTTTGTAGTTCAGGCTGGCCCTGAGCTCACTATGGTGCCCAGGCAAGCCGCCGCGAACTCAGCAATCCTCCAGTCTCTGCCTCCCGAGTGCTGGGATGACAGGCGTGAGCCACCACGCCCAGCATTGTGGTATGCAGTGTTGATTGTTGGTGGGCGTGTCTCCACGCCCAGCATTATAAGTGGTTACCGGGGATCGAACTCAGGTCCTTGCGCTTGTAAAGCCGGCGCCGGAACCACTGAGCTAACCCTCCGGCCCTCATATACATTTTTGAATGTGGCTATTGGTGCGTACAGAATATTTTGCTTGTATTTCACAGCATCCTGTAGCATTTCCAGCACCAAATGGCAGTGCTGGTATTTTGTCCAATATGTTTAACTCCTGCTAATACCTCCATATTTTTGGACCTAGTTCAAATGGATTGTTCCATTTGATTGTGTGACCATTTTTAATGGTCAACTATCAAATGTGTACTCCCATTGTTGTTTCTTGTCATCTGAATGAAGGAAGTCTGTGTTTCGTGTGTCTGTATTAGTTGATTCTTGGTCCATTTGGCTCACAAAGCTAATGTCAAAGTCGTCATCTTTATTACCATTATCATCATACACCACATCATTCTTCTGTTACGAAACATGTACTTTACCATAATGAATCATTATCACCCATGCACAAGTATTCTGATGATTCACTTTTGATCTCCTCCAAAACTTGCAAATCTAGTTTTTCATGTGCCATTGTACTGAATTGGTCTACTTTTACCAGAAAAGTCAGAAGAAAACTTAAGAAAAAATCCTTCTTAATGATGAATGTGATTATAAGTTCCACCCTAAAATGTACCAATAAACTCAATAAATAAAAATAAATAAATCCTAGAGTGGTGTGGTTTATTATATCCTCCGTCATGTTCAGGTAAACAAAATGTAAAATGTAAAATCTGTTAGATGGAGCATCATGTGGATGTAAGACCTTTCAAGACTCTTTGCCCACATCTTAGTCCATTTGGGCAGCTGTAACCAAATACCATAAACTAATGGTTCCTAAACCACAGAAATTTATTTTTCATACTTCACAAGGCTAGGATTAAGGCGATTCAGTGTGTGGTGAGTACTCCTTTCCTAATTAATCAATGACTGACTTTTTTGCTAAAATTTTACCTGGAAAAGGGGGCACGGAGTCTCTCGGAGGTCTTTTGTTTTTCCTTGAGGGTACTGGGATTGAATCCATAGCCTTTGGCTTAGGCGACATCCCCAACCCTTTCTATATTCTTTATTTTGAGTCAGAGTATCTTGATAGATCACTGAGTTGCCCAGGTTGCATTTGAACTTGTGATCCTCCTGCCTCAACCTCCCAGAGTGCTAGGATTATAGGTATGTACCACTCTGCCTAGATTGAGGTTTTTTTTTTTTTTGAGACAAGTTCTTGGTTTGTAGTTCAGGCTGGCCTTGAGCTCACTAGCCCAGGCAAGCCTCAAACTCACAGCAATCCTCCTGCCTCTGCCTCCCGAGTGCTGGGATTACAGGGGTGAACCACCACGTGCAGCATTGTGGAATGTGGTACTTATTGCTGGTGGGTGTGAGTCACCACACCTTGTATTATTGTATGTGGTTGCTGGATCGAACCAGGGACTTTGTACTTGCTAGGCAGGCACTGGAACCACTGAGCTAAATCTCCGGCCCTCTCAGAGGTCTTTTGTGATGAGGGTATTAAAATCCATAAGGGCTGTTTCCTCATGACCTAATTACCTCCTAAAGTTTCCTCCTCCTAATGCCATCTCCTGGTGGGGGGTGATATTTCAATATGTAAATTTGGGCATGATATAAGCGTTTGGTTCATTGCATCCCTGCCGTGCACATACATGGAACCCTCAAAGGCTTCTCACTGCTTTGTGTTCTTGGCATAACCTGGGATATGCTGTTTACAAAATCATGTGAATTGGCTCCTGCTTAACTCTCTGGTCTCACCTCTTGTTTTCCCTCCTTATTGTCCTCCATTCCCACTATCTCTCAGCCTTTGTCCCCCATTTCAGAAGCATCTTGCATTTCCCTGGGGTCCTCCCCTTTGACCCTTGACAGTGCAATTCTCTCGTACTGGCTTGGACTGTTTTCTGTTGCTATTTAAAAAAAAACACCAGAGGCTGGTAATGTATATGAAATCTATATGTCCCTGTTAGTTTGACCTCTGGTAAGAGGCCCTTCAGCTACATTGCAAGATGGTAGAGAAACAGAATGGAAACTGGCTGTGTACATAAAAGGCCAAGGGCAAAGGTGGCTTTGCTTTATAACAAGCTATGCTAATGAGGAGTGATTTACTCTGTGAGACCAGGATGAATTCTTTCCAAGATGATGTCCTCCAACCTACTTTCTGTGCACTATTCCCACCTCTTAGAGATCTTACCACCTCAACACCACCATGCTGGGAATCACGCTGGGGATCAAGCTTCCAGAACGTGAACTTTTTTTTTTTTTGAGACAGGGTCTCGCTTTGTAGTTCAGGCTGGCCCTGAGCTCACTATGGAGCCCAGGCAAGCCGCCGCGAACTCAGCAATCCTCTTGTCTTTGCCTCCCTAGTGCTGGGATTACAGGCGTGAGCCACCACGTCCGGCATTGTGGTATGCAGTGTTGATTGTTGGTGGGCGTGAGTCTCCACGCCCAGCATTGTATGTGGTTACCGGGGATCAAACTCAGGACCTTGCGCTTGCGAGGCAGGCGCCGGAACCACTGAGCTAACCCTCCGGCCCAGAACGTGAACTTTTGAAGGACACATTCAAACCACATTTAAACCATAGCACACATGAAGTGTGCCATTTTACATTGTAGTGACATTGTCCATTTACTTGTTCTAGTTATACATTGGTCTTTTAAGATTTCTTTTTTGAGACAAGGTCTCACTGGGTAGTTTAGGCTGATCTTGAACTCACTATGGAGCCTGTTCTGGCTTCACATTCCCAGCAATCCTTCTGCCTCAACCTCCAAAGTGCTGGAATTACAGGCATGTGCCACCATGCCCAGCCTATATTGGTCTTAAATTATGGCAAGGATAAGGACTGTGTGTGTTTTTACCATTGTGACCTTAGCACCAACTCACACAGAGTAAAGATTTGATAAATCTTTGTCAGATGAATTAATACAGTCGGTGATATTTGTGTATTATGATTGTGATAAGAGGTGAACTTTTTTTGCTTTTAAAGAAGAAATAAAATGGGCATTGTGGCCCATGCCTGTTATCACATTACTTTGGGAGGCTGAGGCAGAAAGATTGCAGATTTGAGCCCATCCTGGGGAACTTAATGATTTGATGAGAACTTGTATCAAGATAAATAAAAATGGATTGGGGACATAGCTCAATGTGATGGCCCCAGAGTCAATCCTCTGTGCCAAGAAAAACAACAACTTCTCACTTTAAAGATTTAAACACAGGAGGGCTTAAGATGAGTTGTGTGGGATATTAATTACCTATGTTCAATGTTTGGTTTTTAAAGTGAAATATTTTGCCCTAAATGCAGGCATTTTTGTTCGGTTCTTGTTGTGTACTAAGTTAACATGCAAATTTCAATTGCCAGTTGAGCAGTTCTGGGTGATGTTTTCTTGTTGCTGTGTGGCAGACACCCACAGCTTTTTCATTCACCCCATCTGGGCCTCCAGTGTGGTCTAATTATCCCAAAAAGCCAGGATGTGTTAGAACTGAGCTTGATGACTCTAATGGCACACACTGTGTGACAAAACTCCCGATTCTTGGATAATTATCATTATCATATTTATGTGTTTAGCCAAAAGCTTAATTGGAGGATTCCAGAATGAAACAATGCTACACAAGGAAAAAAAGTTTCCAGTCATTTTCTTTGAAAACAATTTTTTTAAAAAGTCAAAATACCCTTGTGCTTGTTATAAAAGGGCACAGAAGAGCTCGTGAGGCCTGGCCATCATGCCCAGCCTGCCACTCGCCAGCTGTAGAGGCAAATACACTTAACTCTTTCAGCAGTTTCTGCTGCTGGTTGTGGTGATCTCTAAACAACATGCTTACAGCTTCAGTTCTTGATGTACCTCTTCTAGTTCTGTTTTTTAATTTCCAGTTCTGATAAAGATTTATCTCACAGGCCCGTACTTAAAGGTATTTGGAAATTCTTTTGCATGCCTGAGTTCCTTGTTCCACAAAAGCCTGAGGTCCAGGCAAGGTGGGCCTGTCCTGTCTGGTGGTGCTTGTCCTGCTCTGGACAGTTTCATAGCATGAGGATTCTCTTTGCCTCCTGGTCAATTTTACTGGTGTTTTCTTCTCTCAGTGTGAATTTTTGACATTAGAGACTTTCATCAAATTCTGGTGACTATATTGGAGCACACGTGAGGACGGGGTCATAACTGGGTAGGCTGTAATGGCAAACCTTTCAATGATATAAATGACCACTGTGGCACACCTGCTGTGCATTTTATCACAGCTAGTTTAAGGACTGAAGAGCATCATTTAGGGTGATCAGGTAGGAAGAGGCCACTCTCTTTTTAGACAAGGTCTTGATTTGTAGTTCAGGCAGTCTTTGAATTCACTTTGGAGTCCAGGTTGGTTTCAAACTCAGAGTTCCTCCTGCCTCAGTCTTCCAAGTGAAAAAAAAATTAGAATGTCTTGTTAAGACTTCTTGGTGTCTTAGTACTTTATTTTCACCAACACATCGAGTTGGGGGCATATTCCCAACAGAGAGAGACGGAGAAGCAGAGAGAATTCACCTTTCTTATCTTTGTGAGTTGGTTTTCTCTTACTACAGCAAACATTTGAGAGACATACAGAGAAAATGTTTATTTTAGTTCACAGTTAAATTAGCTTTAAGCTTGTGGCAGGCAGCATATCATGGTGGAAGACCAGGAAGGGGGAGGGGGAAAAAGAGAGGAGAAGAGAGGGAGGGAGGAAGAGAATCCCGTCAAGGGAATGACCCCCAGTGATCTAAAAGTCACCCATTAGCCCTTAAGTCTGGATGAGTCCACCATGTCTCTATAATGCCTCATTGGCAAACCCACCTTTACCACATGGATCTTTTCAGGATGCTTAAGGTCCAAACTCCAATGGTTGCCTTTTTGTTCTATTTAGGGCTTTAATGGATTAGATAATACCTGTTTACACTGATGAAAGGGATATTCTTTTCTTTTTTTTTTTTTTTTGAGACAGGATCTCTTTTTGTAGTTCAGGCTGGCCCTGAGCTCACTATGTAGCCCAGGCAAGCCTTGAACTCACAGCAATCCTCCTGCCTCCACCTGCCAAGTGCTAGGATTACAGGCGTGAGCCACCATGCTCAACACTAAGGTGTGTGGGACTGATTGCTGGTGGCTGTGAGTCACCACGTTCACAGTATTGTTGTGATTATTGGGGATAGAATCAGGGACCTTGTGCCTGTAGGCAGACATTGGAACCACTGAGCTAAATCTCCAGCCTGAAAGGGCTATTCTTTTTTGTTGTGTTTTGAGATGGGGCATCACTGTGTAGTTCAGACTGGCCTTGAACTCACTATATAGCTCAGGCTGGCTTTGAACATGCTGTAATCCTTCTGCATCACTCTCCCAAATGCTGGAGATTACAGGCGTGCACCAACCATCATTCCGGTGGAAAGGATGTTCTTCACATTGTCCATTGATTCCAATGCTGATGTCTGCAAAAAACAAACAAACCTAGACTCAGTTTCAGTAGACTCTTGATTTACAAACTCAATCAGTTCTCAAGGCCTATTTTTTTTTTTTTGCTTGTTTGTTTTTTGAGACAGGGTCTCACTTTGTAGTTCTGGCTGGCCCTGAGCTCACTATGTAGCCCAGGCAAGCCTCAAACTCCACAATCTTCTTGCCTCTGCCTCCCGAGTGCTGGGATTATAGGTGTGAGTCACCTTGCCCTGCACTGTGGTATGTGGTACTGATTGCTGGTGGGTGTGAGTCACCAGCCCGGTATTGTTGTGTGTGGTTACTAGGGATTGAACCAGGGACCTTGCACTTGCTAGGCAGGCACCAGAACCACTGAGCTAAAAAACTCTGGTGCCCAAGGTCTGGTTTTTAACTCAAATTGGTTGTAAGTCAATATAACTGAGATCTGGATGTTTACCTGGGTACATGCTATGGATAACAAGAGGCAGGTGAAACTTCCAGTAACCCAAATTGTTCATGTCAACTTGAGGGTTAGAACCACTGTATAATGCTTACCATGTATTTGAGTGTCCCCTATCTCAGCTGATATCTAAGTAAACCTCCACCATCTGCCAAAGGAAGGCAAAGTCCTGGCAGGATTAAGGAAGACGTCATGTTGAGAGATAACAACAAGCACATTCGTGTCACTGTTAACAAATTTCTTTACAAGCCTTTGGCCATTCCACCTTCACAGCTGCCTGTGTAGTCAGCAGGGAGCAGATAACACTCTGTTAACCTCTAAGATGAAGAAACTAAGGACCAAGAAGAGTGACAGTTTAACCTCAGACAGGCAGACGTTGAGCCAAGACTTGTGTCCAAGTGTTGAAGCCTAAACTTTGTCTTTTTCTAAACTTATTAATACTAATATTTTGAGATGGGGGTTCTCACAAAAATTGCCTAGGCTAGCCTTGAACTCATTGTCCTCCTGCTACAGCTTTCCAACTAGTTCAAATTACAGGGATGGGCCACAATGCCTGATTTGTAAACTTGAGCTCTTTTTTATGATGCCCCCCAGGCAGAAGAGAGAGTAATATACTTATTTGGATTTCCCTCTTTGTGCACAAGGTTCCTGTCTTAGACTATGTCATATCTTTTTTTTTTTTTTTGAGGCAGGGTCTTACTATATAGTTAAGACTGGCCTTGAACTCATGTAGTTTAGGTTTGTGTTGAACTCACAGCAATGCCCCTGCCTCAACCTCCTGAGTGCCGGGATTATAGGTGTGCAGCACCATGCCCACCCAGTTAATATCTCAGAATGTGATTGAGTGTTCTGACAGTCCTGAGTTACTGAAAATATAAACAATAAATTAACAGATAGGCATAACCATTGTTAAAATGTTAGAGTAGTCAATATGTTAATTGCAAAAATGTTTTCATAAAAAATTATCTTTTCCTAAAGATTGAAATAAGAGAAATTATACTGGAGCAACTTTTAGTGAGATGTATTTATCGAAAATAATTTTAAAACAAGAATCGAACAAAGTAATACAAGGAATAATAAATTATAGGACAGTCATAGTAATTATGTAAATTGCAGAATAATAATTCTGAAGATTGGGTCCAGTGATTTAGCTCAGTGGTTCTGGCATCTCGAAAGTACAAGGTCCCAAATTCGATCTCTGGTATCATACACCACAATGCCAGGTGTGGTGGCTCATGCCTGTAATCCCCCCAACATTCGGGAGACAGAGGCAGGAGGATTGCTGTGAATTTGAGGCTTGCCTGGCCTACATAGTGAACTCAGGGCCAGTCTGAACTACAAAGCGAGACCCTGTCTCGAAAAATGAAACACAACAAAAACAAAAATAAGGTAATAATTCTGAAGATTATAAAATGCCTTGAGGCAAGTAGAATGGACTCTCAAGTTATAACTAGCCTGACATATGAACTACTTGGCTCAATAAAATTAGTGAAAGATTTATCTGCCTCTCATTACCTATAGCATGTACCCAGGTAAACATCCAGATCTCATTTGTATTGACTCACCTTGGGTTTAAACTAGTCCTCAGGAACAGATTGACTTTGTAAGTCGAGTCCATTATATTAAATCACTGGAGGTGATATTTACAGTGATACACATCACTTATCTTTAAAAAATATGAAGAGTTAGAAATACATCATGTGATAGCTACTTTTACATTGCTAAGTCACTAAATTACCCAGGTGGGAGTTGGACTTGTGATCCTCCTGCTTTAGCCTTCCAGAGTGGGGATACGTGTCACCAGGCCTAGCTGGGATAGCATTTTAGGGTTGCTTGTCTTTTTGGATACATTCAGCTATAAAATCTGAAGCCAGGCATGGTGATCCTTGCCTATAATCCCAGCACTTGGGAGGCTGAGGCAAAAGGATCACTGTGAGTTCAAGGCCAGCCTGCACTACAAAGTGAGATCCTATCTCAAAAAACAAACAAATATCTGGGTACCATAGTTAAATTTATGCTGGGATCTCAGAACTGAGCATGCACTAATGTTGGTAGAATGACAACTGATTAAAATCCTTGAGTTTTAGAGTATTCTGTGAGGGAAACGTGTTGTAAACCCTGTGCTGATCAGATGGCAGAGGGAGGGATAGTCAGAAGGGTGGTAGAGGTCCTGGGTGTGTTAAATGAGTGACTGGGAAAATCAAGAAAACTTCAAAGGTCTTAATTCCACCTCAAGGGAATTTGTACAAAAATCAAGAGGTTCAACACAGTGAGATAAACTACAAAGAATAGACTTTCTACTTGTACAACTTGGAAAAACAGGGATTAGCTAATTTGTAGTCTCTTTCTGTCGGTGAAATGCTTGGCACTAAGTCTGAGCGCTGATGACAAGCTGGGTGGCTGTGGACTAGGGGATGCTGGGAAGTCTTGCCACCAATTGCTGCTGATGCTCACAGGGGCACTAAGGAGCCAGGAGCCAGTTTGTAGACTCTTCCCAGGAGCATCTGTGGGAATAAGTGCAGCCTGCCTGGGGCTGATCTGAGAAGCATCTGTGCTCTGAGAAGCATCCAAGCTGCCCCTTTGTGACAGGGCAAAGTACAAATGGAAACTACACACCCTGGGTCTCAGTCCCTGAAACATTCAATTCAAGCAATACACTGTGAACTAAAATGGTTAAACTTTTTTCTTGGGATTATCTATACCTTCCAATAGACCTTGAAAGCCAAGTTCAAATATAGAATTGTCCGACACCTAGGAGTTCCGCACAGAACACGGCAACCTATGGGGAGACTGCCCCAGTCTGCAGTCTCTCTCCTCTGCCTTCTTTTCCTACCACTGCTAGAGCCTCACCTCCACAGACACCTCAATTTGTGAGTCTGGATCTGTCCTCTAAGTAGCTACCTCTAGGTCACATTCAAACTATCCAGGCCTAGACATAACCTATTGTCATTGTGGTAGCTCTCAGGATAAGGGTCACATGAAAAGGTCACATGGGCCTGGCTGGAAATGGGTTTGAGGCAGCCTGGGCATGGAATTCTGACCCCCTCCATCCTGTTGGTATCTGGGGCATGGATTAGCTTAGGGGTCTTCACACTGTGGCCAAATCTGGGCTCCTTACCTGTTTTTTTTTTTTGTTTGTTTGTTTGTTTTTGAGACAAGGTCTTACTTTGTAGCTCAGACTGGCCCTGAGCTCACTATGTAGCCCAGGCTAGCCGCAAAGTCAGCAATCCTCTTGCCTCTACCTCCCCATTGCTGGGAGGCATGAGCCACCATGCCCGGCATTGTGGTGAGTGCTACTGATTGCTGGTTGATGTGAGTCACCACACCCTAAGTATTTTTGTATTGTTGGTTACCTGGGATCAAACCAGGGACCTTGCCCTTGCTAGGCAGGTGCCTGAAGCACTGAGTGAAATCTCTGCCCCCCACCTGTTTTTATAAGTGAAATTTTACTGCCAAATAACTGTTTTAGTCCATTTTCTGTTGATGTAACTGAATACCATGGACTGAATGCTAGTTAATTCCTAAAGAAGAGGAATTTCTTTAGCTTACAGTTCTGGAGGCTGGAAAGGCTAAGAGCATGGTGTTGGCATCTGCTGCTCTCTAGTGAGGGCCTTTCTGAGGGGTCATGGCATGACAGAGGGCATCTCATGGCAGGCTGGGTACATCCAACAGATAGAACCAAATAGATTTTTTCCCATTTTATTTTTTTATGTACAATTATTTTTTCATTGGTATATGTTTGTAGCACATAATTATTACATTTGTTTTTTGAGACAGGGTCTTGCTTTGTAGTTCAGGCTGGCTCTGAGCTCACTATGTAGCCCAGGCAACCTCAAACTCAGCAATCCTCCTGCCTCTGCCTCCTGAGTGCTGGGATGCCAGGTGTGAGCCACCACGCCCGGCATTGTGGTGTGTGGTACCAGGATGGAACTCAGGACCTCCAGTCCCTGTAATCCACTCTTGAGATAACACATTAAACTATTGATCCCTTAATCCCCAAATGGATAACCCTTTCTGAAGCAGAACTCTCATCACCTCTTTTAAAGGTCCCACTTGGTACCATCTCTCAATACGTCACAGTAGGGATTAGATTTCAATGGGTTTTGGTGGGGATACAAACTGTAGCACTGGCTGTACTCACTTATTTACCTCTTGTTGGTGTCTATTCCATACTACAGTGGGTAGCTGTGACAAAAAACCTGTGGAATTCTGGTCTAGGAGGTGGCAGTGGGCAGGCTGTTCTTGGTTTGTTTCTGTGGTTTCAGACTTGGGAGCCTAGAGGACAGCCAGAATGTGGTTCTCTAAGGGGTGAGCCTCAAACTTGAATGTGACCATGAGGCAACACCACACAAATCCAAACTGAAGGGCATTCCACTAAAAGAACAGGTCTACACACTTCAAAATGTCCAAGTCACGCAGAACAGCAACAATTTGTAAATTAAAAGAAAACTGCCAGGCGTGGTGGCTCATGCCTGTCATCCCAGCACTCTGGAGGCAGAGGCAGGAGGATTGCTGTGAGTTCCAGGCTTGCCTGGGCTACACAGGGAGCTCAGGGCCAACCTGAACTACAAAGTGAGACCCTGCCTCAAAAAACTAAAAAATAAAAAAAAAGAAGACTGAAGAGCTGTGCAACGTCAAAGCAAAGACACGACTGAAAGAATGAGGAAAAAATGCTATTAAGAACAATATTGGAACAACTAGGGAAACATTAATAGGTTTGTTAATTAAGTGCTAGCATTGTGTTAATGTTGATTCCCAAATTGATAATTATACTGTGATTATAAAAAAGGCATCTTACTGTTAGGAACTAACCAATAAAGTATTTAAGGGTAAAAATATATGATGGCTACAATGTACTCTCTCTCAAGTAATGTAGCATACTATCACTCCAATTGAATCTCAAAAAGACTATGTTGCTGTCAGACTCTATGGCACACACTTGTAATCCCAGCTACTCAGGAGGCCGAGGCAGGAATATTTAAATTTCCTGGGCAATCTAGTGAGAACTTGTCTCTAAATGAAAAAGGGCTGGGGATGTAGTTTGTTGGTAGAGTGCTTGTCTAGCACGTGGTGTGTTACATTGTTGCTGACATGTGGTATCATGTTGTTAGGCTGAATAGGGTTGAGTCTGTGCTGAAGATGTGCAGGCTTTTCTTGTCATTATTCCCTCACTGATATAGTATAATACTACAAAATTGTCCTCTGTATTATGCCTCTGTATATAAGGGACTAGAGCATGGTCAGATTTTGGTAATTTCAGGGGTCCCGGGACCAGTCACCCTGTGATACTGAGGGATAACTGTAATGATATTAATAATAAAATATGTTTGCAGAGAAAATAAAGCAAAGGTGGCAAAATGATAACAATTGGTGAATCACTGTTTTGCAAAGTTTCTATAAATTTGAAGTTATTTCATAATAAAAAGTGAAAAAATAAAACTTGGAGGAAAGAAAGAAAATGTTGGCTCAGTGGTAGAGGAACTTGCCTGGCATGGGGTAGGTGCTAGGGTCAATCCAGCACTGCAAATTTTTAAAAAATCATGTAGTTCTGGAAAGGAAAAGAGAAAAATCATGTTTGGCAGCTGATGTAACTTATCCAGTAACTGTTAGCCATCTTCTTAGGTTTAAACTCACAAGATGGTTAGCGGCTGCGAATATGGAGGTCAGAAGCCACAGCTGTCAGCTGGGCCGCTTCCTTCAACTGTTCCTGGGAGTGAGCGTCCCTGTCTTGCCATGGGGCTCTTCTGTGAGTGTGAAGAGGAAGAGGCAGGTGTGACCTTCATCAGCTCTTTACAAGAATCGCTCTGATTTGAAGCCCCAGGCCCCATGGAGACAGTCCCACAGTTCCACAGGCATAGCTTTCGGGGCTCTGGAAGGAATGTGTCCAGGGGCCAGAGCTCCACATTTGGGAAGTCAACAGTGAGGTGTGAGCAGGGGTGTAGGTATTGGTAATGCACTTCCCTGACACGTACCAGGCCCTAGGCTTGGTCCCCAGCACCCCCCATCTGAAGTTCTGAGTACTGCATACACAGCAATGACTTCACCAGGTAGTTACAGAATCAATCCCGATAGCCTTTATCAGTTGCCATTTTTGCTGTAAGCAAGCTTGCTTAGCAGCACAGTTGACATGTACTTTTGGAGAAAAACCCTGAGGTCAGAGTTTCACGCACAGCATTTTGTCCAAGTTTTGCCCCATGACTGGTTAATTCCCTTAACAGAGCAGGACAAGTTAGTACATTTGTGATTACCAGGTTTGTTTATGCAAGTGGATATCCCCTCTCCCCCTGCAGCTGGAACAGTTTTTGGCCGTCGGTGTGTATAAACCTCTTTTATTCTGGGAATTCTCGACATTTTAAATCAAATAGTATTACATGATAGCTTATTTTTGCTTCTTTTTTTTTAACCTAACTAACTTACTAAGTGAAAGTTGACATTTATATAAAAATATATTTTCTCTGTATACGTATGAAGAATTTTAGTAATCTGAAGGGAAAGTTTAGCTCTTTAAAGTAGCCAATATTGCCGATTAAAAAAATCTTGACTGTCAGTTGAGTCCAGTGGTGCACCAGTTACTTGGGAGGCTGATGCAGGATAGTAAGTTTGAGGTCAGTCGGCACAACTTAGTGAGACTTTATTTTAAAGTAAAAAAAAAAAAAAGTAGTGGAGGTACAATTCAGTGGTAAAGCGTCCCCCCCCCCCGCGTTTTTAACAGTAGAAAATTATGCATTCGTGTCTGCATTCTCATTTATTGTCACTAGATGGCAGCAGAGGACACAGGGCCGAGTCCGGGCGCCCTGTCGGTCCTTAGTTTTTGTCGGACTCCAGGCGATGGTGTTTAACCTTTCTGAATGGAGAACTTTCTTTAACCTTTTATCAGTGATCACAAATCCTATTAACCTTTTGCTGTCGTAGATCGGCCCGTCTGCTTTTGCCCTCTGCTCTCTTGGGTGCTCCCAAACATTTCTCCATGAAGATTAGAGTTTGAGTGGGGTTGAACTCAGTGTAGCAGCTTCACCTGCTCCCGGCCTGTGAATTTATTATTTTCATCCTCCTCCAACGCCCACCTCCGCCAGACATTAATCTGTCCCTGCAGCCCACTTGCAGCTGGACTCCTGGGAAGGTCTCTTTTATGGGCAGTATCTCAGCATGAATTTGGTTTCACACCAACCCTCACCTGCTTCCCACAATAGCAATGATTTACTCCATTATGCAGTGGATATCCACCAGGGTGGAGAGACAGACTCTCCTATGAATACCAGGGCTTTCAGTGTCTTGTTAGCATTTTCTTCCCGGCCCCTTTCATCTCAAAGTCCTTTGGCCAAATTGAATTGAGGGTCTGGAGGTTCAGTTGCTGCTGCTACCACTTTGCCCTGCCCATGGTGGTGTGATGAGGGGGAAAATGTGTTCTCAGATTTAACTAGAACTGGACTCCACTTCCCTATTTCTGAGAAGGCTCTGGGACTGCACATAGGCCAGAAAGGCAGAGTCAAGCATCCTGCATTCCTGTAGTGGGAAGTGTCACTGGACGGATGCCTCACACGCAGAGAGATGAGCCTTCCACGGGGCCGGTTGTGCAAGTCATTCTGGTTTAAAAGCGTCACGCCCACTGATGACCAGTAACTCCAGGAACAACTCTGCAGGCATCGTTTCCAGCTTCTGCGCAAAGGACTAGTGGATTAGAAGGTATGGGGACTCCCAGCCCAGATAAATTTTACCCACTTAGCATCATTTTTATTTTAAGCAATATTGTCTAGTGACATAGCTGACACATATACCTATCTGATTCCAAGCAAACAGAAAAAGAAATGTCAGATCCTCATAAAATATCAAAAGTTTTGATGGGGTGGAGACTTAGCTCAGTGGTTCCAGTGCCTGCCTCGCAAGCGCAAGGTCCTCAATTCGATTCCCGGTAACCACATACAATGCTGGGCATGGAGACTCACGCCCACCAGCCATCAATACCACATACCACAGTGCTGGGCGTGGTGGCTCACACCTGTCATCCCAGCACTCGGGAGGCAGAGACAGGCGGATTGCTGAGTTCGAGGCTTGTCTGGGCTACATAGTGAGCTCAGGGCCAGCCTGTACTACAAAGCGAGACCCTGTCTTAAAAAAAAAAAAAACTTTCCATGAGTAAATCAATATTTATGTGATTAATGGACTTCAACAAAGTGGTGGCAAGGGTAATTCATAGAAAGGTGTTCTTTTCAACAAATGGTTAAAATTGGATATTTATATGAATAAAATTAACTTTGATCCATATTCTTCACTATACATAAAATTGGCATAGTGTAGATGATGGACATAAATTTATAACAGAACTATAAAAATTCTGGCAAATAATATAGAAAAAATATTTGGGGCTTTGGGATGGACAACTCTTTATTAGATATGACACCAGATACATAATCTATAAACAGAAATGATAACTGAAACTTTAAAATGAAGAATATGTATTTCAAAACGTTTTTAGAGAATGAAAGAAGAAATTGGGTGTGGTGGCACTTGTCTGTAATCCCAACACTGAGAGCCTGAGGGAGAAGAACCCTCAGTGTGAGGCCAGCCTGGACAATGTAATGACAGTGAGACCCAGTCTCAAAATAAAAATAAAAAGGGGGTGTTGTTCAGTGTGAAGGCTCTGGGTTCAATTTCCCATACAGGGCAGGGAGGAGAAAGCCACATAATCATGAATCACATATCTGAAAAGATATCCTCATTATGAAAAGTACTTCAAAGCTGAATAGTAAAAGAACTGAGAACCTAATTTTTAAAATGGGAAAGAGATTTTAATTCAATTCTCCAAAAAGATGTATAGTTGATAAACAGCTCACATGAGGACACTCAACATCATTAATCATTGGATAAATGCAAATTAAATCTATGGTATTCCTCTATAAGCCTTTGAGGCGGCTTAACATTGAGAATCTGGTCATGAAAGATCTAGAACACTCATTGCTGGTGGGAATGTGAAATAGGACAACTGTGAAAAAGTTTGGTAGTTTCCTGAAAAGTTGATATATCCCTATCACATGATACCTCACTATGTAGCTCATGCTGGCCTTGAATTCGTGGTAGTTCTCCCTCTACAGCTTCCCAAGTGCTAGGATTACAGGTGCGTGCAACCATGGAACGAGCCATTTCCCTCCTCCGAAGAGAAACCTTTGTTTGTACAAAGACTTGTACACTATGTTGGTTGAAACTTTGTTTGTAACAGCCAGAAACTGAAATAACCACAAAGTCCAACAATGGATGGGGATAAGCAGTGGTGTATCATTACACCAGAATACTGCTCAGTGGATAAGAAGGAATGAATGACCTACTCATTCACAATAAGGATGAATGAAAATAACTAAGCCTTATTGCCTCATACCCAGACATAGAAATTCCACAATATGTGATTCTAGTTATACATAAGTCTATAAAGTGAAAACTAATTTACACTGACCAAAAGCAGATCAAAGGTTATCTGAGAAATAGGTATGGAAAGTTGTTGCTGGGAAGAAGGATTGCAAATGGGCTGAAGGAAACTTTGGGGTAATAGTTTGTTCTCTTGATATGCTGCTTTTCATGCATGCATACAGATGTCAGTTCCTCAATAAAGCTTTTTTTTTTTTAAGACTTATTTATTTTTTATTTTATTTTATTTGTTTTTTGAGACAGGGTCTTGCTTTGTAGTTCAGGCTGGCCCTGAGCTCACTATGTAGCCTAAACTAGCCTCAAACTCACAGTAATCCTCCTGCCTCTGCCTCCAGAGTGCTGGGATTACAGGCGTGAACCACCACGCCTGGCTCAATAAAACTTTTTAAAAATAAGAGCACACAGAAACTGTATATGGAGGTGGAAATGGCTCAGACGAATTTGGACTTGTATGCCTGGGGAAGTCTTGTAGAAAACTCAGCTGTAATGATAATACTGCTCTGGTAAGGTTTAAGGGATACAGAATATTTTAGTTAAAGCACGTGGCATTTGGCGAGGCGCAACATGTAAGACAGAAAAGTGGCAGACAGCATGCAATCAGCTACAACCTGTGGCACACTTTGACTCAGACCTTGCGCAAGTTTTGACTTCTGCGTTTCACAGTCTCATTTGCAGAGACCATTAACCAGCACACTATTAGTAGTAGGCGTAGGAGAGGAGGTGTCGCCCTGCAGAATACGGAGGTGAAGGGAGACCTGACAGGCTGCTGGCATCTGATAAAGGCGCACCGAGAGGTGTGCAAGGCCGTCCAGCAGAGTCAAGGATTGTGAAGTTCAGAGGGCTAGAACGGGGAGGGTGCAAAAGTGACATCCGGAGCCAGGCATTGTGACACATCCTGTAATCCCAGCAATTTGGGAGGTTGGGGTAGGAAGGTTATAAGTTTGAATCCTTCCTGGGCAATTTAGTAGTATCCTATCTTAAAATAAAAAATTAGGGCTGGCGGTGTAGTTCAAAGAGAAGGTCATGGATTCAATCTCTAGTACCAAACCAAACAAAAAACAAACAAAAATTGAACCCAACAACACGGCACCTAAAAGCCTACGCAAACATCGTGATTAACTCAGTCACCAGCACAGCCACAAACTCCCATAGCAACACTTCCCGGCGTGCCTCGTGCTGTCCGGACGCAGGCGCAGTGAGGTGCGGAGACGGAGCACTTCCGCAAGTCCGATGGGCGTGTCAAACCCTTGGCCCCGCCCCTCCCTGAATTCCCAGTGGGTTCTTTTACTCCCGCAGGGTGAGTGCAGTAGGGTGGTTTCTGGCTGTGGAGGTTATTTGCATCCGCTTTTTGCAGGGTGCTGTCAGCGCCGGGTCCCTCCACTCAGCACCGATCCTCCGAGACCGTCCATCGCGAGTGGGAGGAAGGCTCTGGACGGGTTGCCGGCTTCAGGCTCACTGTTGCAACCAGTTGTAACACGGTGTTTGCATCTTCCTGGATGAAGAGTTTTTGGTTTAAAACAATCACGTGTCCCTGACTTCGTGAAAAAGAAATTCCCAAGTCCAGTTTCTAGGTGAGAGGGAATTCTTATAGCATCTCCATTAGATTGCCATAATAAAGCTATGGGATTTCTGTGAATATTTTTTCTTGAGGCAAAGCAAATAAAATACATTCTTATTAAAGAATTGTTTTACTACTCAGTTTTGTTTGTGTACATCACCACATCCATGAAACGTCACATGTGAATGCCAGTATAGTGAGTGCATGGGGAAACAGGCACAGAGAAGCAAAGTTACCTTCAAAAGATTTCATACTCATACTTGACGGAGTCAATATCCAAGTCTCAAAAAGCTGGTGTCAGAGTCTATGCGCCTCAGGGCTATCAGTGATGTTCTCAGGCCACTTGTCAAATTGGACATTTAGCATCCTTCCTTCATCCTTTTTATAAAAGAATAAAATGGCAGGATCTTGGGTACTATTTAACACTAGGTGAGATGAAAGTTGCCCAGAGTGATCTGTTTCTTTTGTTCCTATCATGGTTTGGAAGACATTGTTAGGAAAGTGTTATTTTACTTGCAATGAAGTTATGATTTATGACTCAAAACATGTTTAATTTTTGTTTTAACGTTGTCAAAACTATATGTGAGGTTACTTGCAATTTTGTGACTTTTGTCTTGCTCCTTACAGGGGTTCCCATAAAAGAGGAAAGACATCTTTATTTCAGGCAGGAATCACTGTCCTCCCTGGGGCTAGGAGGTGGCTCCCGGGCTGCTCAGTAGACTTAGAAGGGACAAAGATCTTTCTTGTTGCCTGGCAGATTGCTTAGTTTTGTGCCTACATTATAATATTATTGAATGCTCTTGAGACAAGAAAAAAATTCAATAGATGACAAACAAAACACAAAATCCCCTTAAAATATAGTTGTGCAACTTTTCTTCTCTATGAGGAAAGTATTTACCTCTGTGAGGTAGACTTATTTTATTATTTCTTTCCTGGTGATTGAACCTAGGGCTTTCCTACTGAAGTATATTCCCAGCCTTTAAAATATATAGGGCCGGAGATTTAGCTCAGAGGTTCCAGCGACTGCCTCGCAAGCACAAGGTCCTGAGTTCGATCCTGGTAACCACATACAGTGCTGGGCATGGTGACTCATGCCCATCAGCAATCAATACCACATACCACAGTGCCGGGCATGGTGGCTTACGCCTGTAATCCCAGCACTCGGGAGGCAGAGACAGGAGGATTGCTGAGTTGGAGGCTTGCCTGGGCCACATAGTGAGCTGAGGGCCAGCCTGAACTACAAAGTGAAACCCTGTCTCAAAAAAAAATTACATATATATATGTATGTATATATATTGAGAGAGGATTTCACTAAGTCGCTCCCTTGCCCAGGCTGAGCTTGAATTTGCCATTCTCCTGCCTCAGTGTCCCAGAGTTCTGGGATTCTAGGAATGCACCACCACACCTGGTGTAGGTGGATTTTAAAGATTCTGATTATATTTAATTTCAGTAGCCTTGGTGTTGTTTCCTGTCAAGAACTGACACACACAGTTTCTTTTCCTTCTGTGGTGGGAATTGAACACAGGGCCTTCCACTGAGCTATATCACCAGACATTTTTTCTTTTTGAGACATGATCTCACAAAGGCACTAAGTTGCCTAGGCTGGGCTTGAACTTGTGATCTCTCTGTTTTTGTGTAGATTTATGGATGAGTTTTCACTCTACCTGCTGCCCACTGGTTTTATAGTGATCACCGTCTTCCTTCCTGCAGAGCCTAGAACCCGATATTCTTATGGGATTTTGCAGCTCTTGCTATGTCATCATATTAGGAAATCTTGGATCTAACCTGATTCAGAGTCTCTATTCTTCACTCATCCTTCCAGGTGCACAAGTTTCTGTGAAATCAGCTCTTCTAGAGTAGGTGGTGGCTATTTTTTTTTTCTTTTCTTTTTTTGAGACAGGGTCTCTCTTTGTAGTTCAGGCCGGCCCTGAGCTCACTATGTAGCCCACACAAACCTGGAACTCAGCAATCCTCCTGCCTCTGCCTCTTGAGTGCTGGGATTACAAGCATGCACCACCATGCCCAGCATGGTGGTATGTAGTTACTGGGGATCGAGCCAGAGACCTTGCACTTGCTAGGCAGGCGCCAGAACCACTGAGCTAAATCTGTAGCCCTCCATTGTATTAAAAAACCCACATCTTCTTTATCCATTCATCTGTTGATGGACATTTGGGCTATTTCTAAGATTTACCTGTTACAAACTGTGCTCCTATAAAAGTGGGTGTCCATATATTGCTGTGGCATGATACTGCTTGGTCAGGAAGGTATCAAGAAGGAAAATAGCTGGGTCAAATAGAACCTCCAGTTTTAGTTTTTTTGAGGAATAGCAATGCTAATTTGCACAGTGATTTCACCAGTCTACAATCCCACCAACAGTGGACAAGGGTTCCCTTTTCCCTTGTACCCTTCCAGCATTGGCTAAGGAAGATTCCATGACTAAGGAAGATTCAGCCCAGGGATACAAAGATGGTTCAAGATTTGTAAATCAATAAATGTAACACACCATACCAACAGAGGATTTTGTTAATTGTTCTATGCTGTGTTGTGAAAATGAAATGAGATACTGCCTACAGAAATGCTTGGTGACTGAAAAGAGCCATAGAAAGATGAAGTTATTGTCTGTCATGGAACTGCTAGGATTTAACAATATAGTGATGCATATGAATGAGACCTCTCCAGAGGTACATTGGAGCAGAGAACTGAGCCAGAAGAGCATCTGGACTACTGGCTTTTTCTGGAGACATCTCCAGGTTTGTTGTTGAGGAGGTGCCTGCTTACCTGACTGCAGGGAGACAGAGTCCAGTGGGGAGCAGCTCTGGGTCAGAGAGCTGTTGAGCTAGGTGAACTTTGAGGGCTCGGAGAAAAATAGCCACCGATTCTTCATTTAGTGTTCATGTTCCACCCCGAGTCCTTAAAGGATCCAAAACAGTTTCAACAAAATTCCTGCTATCCCGTCGGAACTTTTCCTTCACCCATATCTAAACAAGTATGGCTATTAAGAGCTGGAACGTTTGTACTTATTTCAGGTAAACCAAATAGCTTTTTAAAAAGTGTGTGCTAATATTTACATTATTTAGAATTTATGGAAAAATTAAATCGTGTCAATCCATACAATTTTCTCTTTTACTTACTGATGATTTTCAACTTTCAAAAAAATTGATAGCGTGTGATTTTCAGACAGTTTAAAACGGCAGGCAAGTGCTGCCATCTAGTTTTATGTTTGACTTATTGTCTTTGTTGATGTTCAGTGTGGAATTTCTGCTGAAACTTCCTGAAACACTGAACAGTCATTGAAATGCAGGAAGTAGAAGAAATTTTGTTTTTCTGCTGTGAAGCTTATATAACATTCTTTAATTATGTGACATGTTTAATCTCTTCAGTATAATCTTTTTTATTCAGACAGTTCTAAAATACAAGACAGGCCACACCAGCAGAGAGGGAGTGTAGTGGACCCAACTATAGTGAGTGCTGTGGCCATAGACATGTTCAGACGATTCTGAACACTATCAATTGTTGTGTATTTAAAGTACACTTTAAAAACTGGGGTTGAGGCTGGGGATATAGCTTAGAGGAGCTGCGTCTGCCTGGCAAGCAAAAGGTCCTCAGTTTGATCCCTGGTGGAGGAGGAGGAAGCTCTGTGTGGTGAGGCACACTTGTAACTCCAGCACTCTGGGAGGCCGGGGCTGGAGAATTGCAAGTTTGAGCTCACCCTGTACAACTTAGTGAGATTTTGTGTCAAAATAAAAACTAAAACTAAAAAGGACTAGAGATGTAGCTCAGTGTGAAGGTACTGAGTTCAATCCCTAGTTGTGCCAGAAGGGGAAGGGGGGAACACTTTCAGAAGTAGTTGAGGGTAAAAAAATGGCAGTAGGGGCTGGGGATTTAGCTCAAGTGGTAGCACACCAACCTTGGATGCACAAGGCCGTGAGTTTAATCCCCAGTACCACAAAAAAAAAAAAAAAAAAAAAAGAAAAGAAAAAGAAGTAGGAGAGAAAGCATTTGTATGACCTTCCATGTATCCATGATAGCCTGCAAACCACAGAGCTAATTTTTTTCTCCCTTCACAGATTGCTTTGTTTTCCTTGCTGTCCTTTTTAGTTCCTAGGTTATACCAATTTCCTCTTTCCTCAAATTCTGCAGACATCTGCTTATTTTGTGACAATCTCACTCTACTCTCCTTTATTAATTTTTTGAAAGGTCAAGAAGAAAACAGCAGTCACCTGCAGTCCTATCACTTAGGACCAATCACTGACCGTATCTTTGGATATTTGCCTCAAATCTTTTTTTTTTTTTTTAAAGAACAATGACTGTTGGCTAGCGAATAATATTAAATTTTTCATTTAAGAAGGTTCACATACACTCCAGCAAGAATGGCTATTATTGGGCCAGAGATTTAGCTCAGCAGTTCTGGCACCTGCCTAGCAAGCACAAGGTCCCTGGTTTGATCCCCAGTAACCACATACAACAATACCAGGTGTGGTGACTCACAGCCACCAGCAACCAGTACCACATACCAAAATGCTGGGTGTGGTGGCTCATGCCTGTCATCCCAGCACTCAGGAGGCAGAGGCAGGAGGACTGCTGAGTTCGAGGTTTGCCTGAGCTACGTAGTGCGCTCAGGGCCAGGGTCAGGCTGAATTACAAAGCGAGACATGTCTCAAAAAAAAAAAAAAGGCTATTACTGAAAACACAAAAGACAACAAGTGTTGGCAAGGATGTGGTGCACACTGTTGCTCAGGATGTAGATTAGCACAACTGTTGTGGAAAACAGTATGGAAGTCCCTTAAAAATTGAATTACTATATGATCCAGCAATCCTATTGCCCCCAAGGTGAAATTAAGATGCTGAGAAGACCTCTGAATTCACCAAAAGTATGCTGTGTAACATTACCAAAGTATTTTGTGGTGACTGAGCTGTTTTATAACATCACTACCCTAGTTTGACATTGCACTGTTAACTTTTGTGACATTTGCAACGTGTTCCCATTAGGGGAAGTAGGTTACATGGCATCTGTATTATTTTTCATAATTTCACCTTAAAGTACAAGTCTCTCAAAAATTCGTCAGACCTCTTTCTGACTCTCTAGAGTAAAATTCTTGTTGGGCTCTAAGTGTTTTCTTTGGAGGATCTGGCAAGGTTTTGAAATTAGTTGAGTGATTATTGATTGAATGTCTCCCCCACTCAGCTACAAGCTCTATAGCATTGTATCTCTAGTGCTAAAACAGTGTTCAATACATGTTGAGTTTGTACCTTGCAGAATTGCTGAAGGATTTACACTTGCTTTGTATTTGGCAAAGCCTTCATATCCATGACGCCCGATTTCTTTTCTGAAAAAGTGAAAATCTGACCTTCTGTTGAGGCTATTCCTCAGGCTTGGAGCCTCCTGGTTGAGTCTTACATTGCTGGCCGCCTCTCCACATGTCTGTTACTTCTCTAGACCCACAGAATTGAACAGCTGCCCAGAATATCTGCTTTCTTGGTCCCCTCGGGCCTGAGCTTACTTAGTTATTGGTCTCATTATACAACGTTGGAATTTTAGGAAGTTATTGTGACTCTGTTATTATAGTGAATAATAACATTTCAATTGACCCAATGCTCGATGAAAATGTCATTTCTAGGCCTGTTCATAAGAATACTTCAAACTTCTCTGATGTTTAAAATTTAAAAATTTATTTATTGATTTCTTGCTGCACTGGACATGAACCCAGACCTTCCCACTGAGCTACATTCCCAGCCCTTATTTAAATTGTCTCAACTTTTGAGAGTCTCACCAAATCGCTGAATTGCCCAGGCTGGTCTTAAATTTTAGATTATTTTTCCTCCCCCTTTCGGAGTGCAGGAATTACAGGTGTGTGCCAACATTTCCAGCTCAGTTTTTTTCTTTTTTTTTTTTTGGAGACAGGGTCTCGTTTTGTAGTTCAGGCTGGCTCTGAGCTCACTATGTAGCCTAGGCAAGCCTGGAACTCAGCAATCCTCCTGTCTCTGCCTCCCGAGTGCTGGGATTACAGGCGTGAGCCACCATGCCCGGCACTGTGGTATGTGGTGTTGATTGTTGGTGGGCGTGAGTCTCCACGCCCAACATTGTATGTGGTTACAGGGGATTGAACTCAGGACCTTGCACTTGCGAGGCAGGCACCGGAACCACTGAGCTAACCCTCCGGCCCTCCAGCTCAGTTTAAGTTATTAACTAAGAGCAGTGCAAGTATCTTCAACTAAATTCCTAAACTATGAGTTATCTTTGGAAAATGTATGTACCTTAATGCCTGGATAGCAAGGTTTTCCTATGCAGTTTTTCTTGCATAGCATTATTTAAGAAAACATATATAATATATCAAAATTTATATATTATATATATTCTCTCAAGGCAACAGATACATTCCATTTTATGACCTAGGAAATATATACTCAATGAAAAATTATTAAAGTAAATAACAAATCCTCCAACTGTCAGTGGAGTAGTAGCACTTTTTAGTTTCTTTTTCTTCCTTCCTCTCTCCTCCATTTCCCTGCCCTCCCCTCCCCACCCCTTCCTTTTCTACTGAGACATGGTCTCACTTTGTAGTTCAGGCTGACCCTGAACTCACTATGTAGCCCAGGCTAGCCTTGAACTTGCAGCAATCCTCCTGCCTCTGCCTCCCAAGTGTTGGGATTACAGGTGTGAGCCACCATGCCCAGAATTGTGGTATGTGGTACCCGGGGATCAAACTCAGGATCTTGCACTTGCCTGGCAGATGGCGGAACCATTGAGCCAAATCCCTAGCCCTCTTTTTAGCTTTTTATCTTGAATTAATTTCAAACTTTGAGAAACGCTGCAAGAACAGTTGTAGTAGGAAAATGGTCCTCCAAAATATCAGAATTTCAAATGCCTGAATTTCAGAAATTTCTGAATGTGTTACATTAGATGGTAGAAGAGACTTTACAGTTATATTTAGGGCTACAAATCTTAAAATAGGGAGATGAACCTGAATTACCTAGGTGGGCTCAATCTAATAACAGGAGTTCTTTTTAATTTTAACTTAAAAAATTCGAGACAGGATCTTGCTAAGTCACTAAATTGTGCTCTCTGGGCTTTAACTTTCCACCCTCCTGCTCAGTTTCCGGAAGTGCTGAGATTGCTGGAGGTCTTAAAAGCAAGGAACTCTCTCTGGCTGAATTCAGAGCGATCCAAGCATGAAGGGGGCTCAGTACAAGCATGGAGGGGCTGTGAGCAGGGAGTGGAGAGAGCTCTTCACAGATGAGGGTGGCCTGTAGCTGAAGGCCCCCAGGAAAATGGGACAGCTTTTCTCTAACTGCAGAAACAGATTCTACTAATAATGAGTTTGGGAGAGGATCCTGAGTCCTAGATAAGAACTTCAGCCCTCATGATTATCTTGAATTCAATGGATACCCTTGAGCAGAGTGTGTAGCGGGTATATTTGTGGTAATTTATCATGAAGCAACAGAAAACTGATGACAGCTGTATAAGGAGTTCCTATGCCCCCTCCCTTTCCTAATATTAATATCTTATACACCATGGTATAATGACAAAACTGGGATGGTACAGTGTTACCGACTAACCTACAGGCTTTATTGGAGTTTCTTCAATGTTTCTGCTGATGTCTTTTTTTAAAAAAAAAAAACACTTATTAATGCAGTTATTTATTCATTGACAATCATTCTTCATTGTAATGTCCTTTTTCTGATCCAGGATTTGATCTACCATACCATGGCACATTTTTTGGGGCAGCGGGAAGACAGTCTCACTTTGTAGTTCAGCCTGGCCCTGAGCTCACCATGTAGCCCAGGCAAGCCTTGAATTTAGCAATCCTCTTGCCTCTGCTTCCTGAGTGCTGGGATTACAGGTGTGAGTCACCACACCCAGCATGGTAGCAGGGATTGAACCAGGGACCTTGCACTTGACAGGCAGGCTCCAGAACCACTGAGCTAAATTCCTGGCCCTATGGCACATTTTTAATTATCATGTTTCCTTAGTCTCTTTCAATCGTGATGCTCCTTCAGTCCTTCATGATCTTGAAATCTTGGAAGAGGACCAGTCAGTTATTTTGTAGAAATAACTTGATTTTGCTTTGTTAGACATTCTTGGGGGCTGCAGTAAAATCGTGTACTGTTGGAAAGAATATTGCAGAAATGATGTGTTTTCCTTAGTGTATTACATCAATGGGTTCCTGATCTTTGTGTATCTTATTAATAATTTTATTAATCTTGGTTACTTCATCAAAATGATGTCTGCTGTGTTTCTGCACTAAGTTACTACCTGTCCCTTTGTATTAACAAATATATGTCCTAGGTCTCTATGCTGTACAGTTGCTATTTTTTGTATTAATAAATATATTTGATATTAAGTAAATTCTGTTTCTCTCTAAATGTTTGCCCACTAATCTTAGCTTCCATAAGTAGATCCTGTCTGCGTAAGAAGAGGAATGAAGGACTCTTAATAATCTAGTTAAATTTGAAACTAGGGAGGAGGACAGGACAAGAAGGGTATTGGGAGTAACAATAATAGTCAGTGCCTTCTTACCTCCTCCCTGTATTTGTGTGGTGACAATAACATATATATGCATATACATATATACATATCACACTATTGTATATAAATATGTTACATATACAATTTTTAAAGTTCCATACACAGTATTAAAATTATATATACATATCCCGCATGCTATTTTGTAACCAGCAATGTATTATGAGCATTTTTCCTTATCAATATATATTTTTTTAGAAGATGAGTTCTAAAAGTAGTTAGTGATAGGAGGTAGATAGCACTTCCTTTTATGGTTCCATTATTTTTTATACAGTTTACAATTTTTTGGATGATTGGTTTAAATTATTTTCTATTCAGTGAATATCTTTGTACACACATTTTTGCACACATCTATGTATCTCCTGAGGATAGTTTTCTTGATGTCAAATTGTTGGCTCAAAAGGTTTGTACATTTTAAAAACATTTGATATACACTGTAAACGTCTTCTCTGGCCAAAAATGCAGATGTATGGCAGTTACTTCTATTCATCTTATTTCTCTAGATTTTCATATCAGGATTCTCAGCATTATTGCTCACAGTGTAATCATTTAATAATAATTTGATTCCCACAGAGCCATCTCTATTTTTAGGACCAGTGATTGTGAGTGGAGACACAGGTCAGCAAAGCGACTTCCCAGATGCCGGGTGGGAGCAGCAGGCTCCGGCGTGAGCCACACTCAGTGAGTGGCTAGTACACTGGGCTAGTATGGTAGCCTCAGTACCTCGTGGTATCAGAATCACCTGAGAGCTTATTAAAAGATAGTTGTTTGGATTTCAAATCCAGATCCAAGGATCAGATTCATTGGAGGTATCTGTTTGTTTATTTATGCAGTAGCAGGATCGAATTTAGGACTTTGCATGGTTTTATTTATTTATTTGTTTGTTTATTTATTTATTTGAGTCAGGGTCTCGCTTTGTAGTTCAGGCTGGCCCTGAACTCACTATGATGCCCAGGCAAGCCGTCGCGAATTTAGCAATCCTCCTGTCTCTGCCTCCCGAGTGCTGGGGTGACAGGCGGAGCCACCACGTCCGGCACTGTGGTATGTGGTGTTGATTGTTGGTGGGTGTGTCTCCACGCCCAGCATTATATGTGGTTACTGGGATCGAACTCAGGACCTTGCGCTTGCAAGGCAGGCACTGGAACCACTGAGCTAACCCTCCGGCCCTTCTTTTTTTTGAGACAGGGTCTCGCTTTGTAATTCAGGCTGGCCCTGAGCTCACTATGTAGCCCAGGCAAGCCTTGAACTCAGCAATCCTCCTGCCTCTGCCTCCTGAGTGCTGGGATTACAGGCGTGAGCCACCATACCCATCCACTGGTTTGGATATTATTTGAGTGTGTCCCTCAAGGGATCACATGTTGAAATTCAGTTCCCACTGTGAGGTATTAACAATTCAACTGCGGTGTTTAGAGGTAGGGCCTTTGGGAAGGGATAAGAATTAGATGAGGTCCTCAGGAGGGAAATCCCATGATGCAAGACTGGTGACTGCAGGAGAGACTAGAGAGGGAGACACTCACATGCATGCTTCCTGTCCCTGGCATGCCCCGCGTGCCCTTGGAACTCTGTCCCCAAGACAGCAGTCAACACATGCACCAGAGCTTGAACTTTCAGAACTGTTATTAAAAAGTTCTTGCCTGGCTCGATGTCTCACGCCTGTAATCCCAGCACTTGGGAGGCAGAGGGAGGCGGATTGCTGAGTTCAAGGCTTGCCTGGGCTACGTAGTGAGCTCAGACCCAGCCTGAACTACAAAGCAAGACCCTGTCTCAAAAAAAAAAAAAGTTTCTTTTTCTATGTAGCAGATGAAAAGCTGGCTGACCGCGAGGGAAATGAGGCACGTGCAGTGTGCTGTGGTTGCTCTGCCCTTGCCTTGGCACAGCTTCCTTCCCAACCGTGGGCTACACAGACACAGCGGCCCATTGACATCTGGAAACTACAAAACTGAATTAAAACAGCATGAGTTTTAGAAAATGGCAGAAGCATTCTTTAATCTAATTAGGGGCACTAGGTGTATGTTGGGGTGGTCACTCATCCCAGTTCTAGTGTTATGGCAGAGCACAGCAGGGCCATAGCCAAGTGCGTACTCTGGGGGCCACTGTTACAGCTCAGTGTTACAGCTCTGGGTAGTGGCTATCTTAGTTTGAAGACTCTCAGATCCATTGGTCCCTTGAAGAGGTGGCGAAAAATCCATTCTTATACTGGTGAGATTGCTGGTGCACTCAGAGGCATTCACAGTGAGCACTCTCCCAGAAATGACAACCTCCTTATATAGGGGTGGGCGAGCATGCTCATTGAGGCTGGGGGGGGCATTACAGAACACTCCTCTTTTTTTCCCCTCTGTGATAAGGGGGATCAAACCCCTGCCCTTACAGAAGTTTCTAAAATACAAGCTGAATGCGCATGCTCACTGAAGGAGAGGGGCAGAGTTACAGAACATTTTCGTAAGGGGGCGGAGGTTAATAGACCGTTCTTGTGAGGAGTCAGAGTTTAACAGAACATTCTTTTTTTTTTTTTTTTTGAGACAGGGTCTCGCTTTGTAGTTCAGGCTGGCCCTGAGCTCACTATGTAGCCCAGGCAAGCCTCAAACTCAGCAATTCTCCTGCCTCTGCCTCCCGAGTGCTGGGATTACAGGTTTGAACCATCACGCCTGGCACTGTGGTATGTGGTATTAATTGCTGGTGGGCGTGAGTCTCCACGCCCAGCATTGTATGTGGTTACCGGGGATGGAACTCAGGACCTTGCGCTTGCAAGGCAAGCGCCAGAACCACTGAGCCAACCCTTCGGCCCTAATAGAACATTCTTGAAAGGGGCGGAGCTTAACCGAACATTCTTGTGTGGAGGTGGAGTTTAACAGCACATTCTCGCGAGGAGGCAGAATTTAACTGAACATTCTCAAAAGGGGGAGGATGTTAACAGAATATCCTGGTGAGAGCGCAGAGCCAACAGAACATTCCTGAGGGGGTAGAACTAATGGAACATTCCCGGAAGGTTAGTCACAAAACATTTTGATACTTCGAGCAGGAGCCCAGCAGTACAAACAGTTTATTTTTAAAACAAAACATTCTGCAGGAAAAAAGGGAGGCAAGGTAAGGGCCTGTAGTTTTTGCTCGCTCAGTAGCATTAAGCTTTTCTTTCTTTTTTTTTTTTTTTTTGAGACAGGGTCTCATTCCGTTGTTCATGCTGGCCTCGAAGTGGCTGTGGTCTTCCTGTTTGAATTCCCTGGGGGCTGGGATTACCACCAGGCACAGCTTCTAGTGTTAAATTGTTAAATTATTTTTTAAAAAACCCGCACTAGCACAAATTTGAAAGAAGGCACGGCACCCTGTGCAGACACTAAGAGTCCACGCTCTGCCATGGCCTAGTCTTCATTCTGTCTGCAGTACGACCTGTGGCGCAGACAGGGTGATCTAGTCAGCGCACAAGAGGTGTGGGTCTCCTTGGTTATGCTCAGGGCATGGTGTGGTCACAATGGCTCCGTCTGATGTGATGAGCTCGCCTGGTGGTCAAGAGCTCTGGACTGGCCTGTTGAGTTTTTTTCTTTGTTTTCAGTGTCTTTGAGCAAGTGGAATCCAGCATGGCGGTTGGATTCATCTTCCAGCATTGGTGAGCCAGTTGTTGATTTGGGATAGTGCTACATTTGAGGGGGAATCTGCTTTTTCCTGTTCTCTGTGGGGCAAAGGATATTTTCTGGATTGAAAGAGCCAGCACCATGTCACGCTGAGGGCGAGCTTGGGTAGGGCCCCTTGTTCTTGGCTGAGCCTCATTCTGGTGCAACAGGCTAGGTTCTGGTTCACTGCAGCTGGAGCTGGGAGATAATGCCTGGGTGGCCACTTGATTTCCAAGGAGGACTGTGAGGGGCTAGTACAATGCCCCACCTCCCACTGTTGCGGTGGTCACATCTTTCCATTGGAGGGCAGATGCTGGTATCCCAATCCCTTGTGGGCTGAACATGCCTGTGCTGGCACCTTGAGTCTGCTGGGACTGCGAGGGATAATATAAGCCCAGGCTCCCCGCGCAGCTGGGGTTCACTGCCCATTTCCATCTTGAGTAGTGTAGCGACTGCAGACATCTTTGCAGAGCTCTTTAACTTTTTCTTACTTAAGAAGATGAGTACACACCAGGATCGCTTTCGCCATTAAGTTGTCAGTTTCTGGGTTTTCACAAAAGAAAAGTTTTCCTTTCTTCTCATGTTTCCTGACAAAGTTCTCAATGTCCATATCAGAACTGGCAGAAGTTATGCCTTCAGAGCCTTGTGTGGACTGTTTGTATTTCTTAAAAAACAAAGTTGTTGATGGAAATGGGGTGCCTATAAATAGGCTGCTTGTCCACCTCCATCTGCATCTCAGACTCCATGGGAGGAGGTTCACCCCTTAGCATCTGGCTCACACAGTTTGGATCTTGCTCTGTTTTTAACTGTTACCACTCATATTTGCTGCCCATCTTAATAGCTGTCTGTGCTTGTGTCTGTGTAGCCATCATGATTCATGAGAGTTTGCTTTATAACATTGAGTCCTCTTGAGTCAGAAGCAAGTGGTGTCTGAGTGACAGCTAGGGCAGGGATTTGAGGAGTCTTGAGGGGAGCAGACAGGTGCAGAGCTGTGTCTGTGACCTGGCTGCATCTTCATCACATGGATGAGCAAAGTGGCAGCAGCAATCCAGACCACAGTGCAGTGTCCTTATCCATCCTGGGCCATGCAAAACCGCCTTGCTCAGTGGGAGGAAGGTGACAATGCACAATATTCACTGCGGGTTAGGGTCTGCTAGGGACATCCCCTCCTCACTTTTTTTGGTAATGACATCTAGTAATGTAAAGACATTATAGTAACAAAAAAACAAAAACCCAAAAAATGGACCAGTACATTTCCCCATCATTTTGTCTCTCCTCCAGTCTTAGTCTCTTGATGTGGCTGGCCATTGTAGGTGTATACGCTTTATCATCTCATGTATGTAACTGCATTGGATCTCACCAGCCTTCAGGGTAAGGAGGGTGGCATAGGAAACATCTTTTCAAAATATTGGAAATTGAACCCAGGACCCTTACTTTGAGATATATCTCAACCAGTTTTTATTTTGAAGCTTTATTTTTAAGTTACTAAATTGCCCAGGTTGGGCTCAAACTGGCAATCTTTCTGCCTCAGCCTCTCAGAGTGCTGAAATTACAGGTATGTGTTAGTTACCATGCTGGTACTGCATTTTTTTTTTTTGAGACAGGGTTTTCTGGCCCTGAGCTCACTAAGTAGCCCAGGCAAGCCTCGAACTCAGTAATTCTCCTGCCTCTGAGTGCTGGGATTACAGGCACGAGCCACCATGTCTGGCTGGTACTGCATTTTTTTTTTTTGGAGACAGGGTCTTGTTTAGTAGTTCAGGCTGGCCCTGAGCTCACTATGTAGCCTAGGCAAGCCTCGAACTCAGCAATCCTCCTGTCTCTGCCTCCCGAGTGCTGGGATGACAGGTGCGAGCCACAATGCCCGGCACTGTGGTATGTGGTACTGATTGCTGGTGGGCGTGAGTCACCACGCCCAACACTGTATGTGGTTACTGGGATCGAACTCAGGACCTTGTGCTTGCAAGGCAGGTGCCGGAACCACTGAGCTAAATCTCTGGCCCCTGGTACTGCATTTTTAAGGATTAGGAAACAGTTTTAGAGAAGTGAAGTAATAATAGAAGTACATTAACTGAGTTTCTATTGTATTCCTGTATCCCTGCAGAATAGAAATTAATGTCATTAATCCCAAAGAGCTGAAGGGACTGACCTAAGTGAGCTGGTAAGACACAAAGCTGAAGTTCACATAACAGCCTGGTCTAGACAAGATTTTTATTGTAGTTTATTAAGTTCACTGCCAGGAATAGAATATAGATATGCCAGCTCTTGGTCCAGTAAAGTTGCCCAAAATTTTCAGGTGTATTCAGTGCAATCCTAGTGTGTACTGAGGAGATGGGACACATGTAAGTCTGGGTTCTTGCTTCTTGGGTTAGTGCAGTTTCTGCTGGACCATACCAGGAGTGTTGACTTGCAGTCTTATTATGTGTGTATGATGGGAAGGAGGAAACTCTTGAGAGTGTCAGGTCCCTTATCCCAAAACCTAACACAGATGAGGTGGAAAAAAAATCTACTCAAAAAATACCCTATTTCTGGAAGCTGTTCATACATTGTACATGAGCAAGCTGTACAGACTGGGATGGTGTGGAGGAAATGAACCTTCATGATGGATTCTGAAATTTGTGTTATCTGCTCCTGAATTTTTGTGCCATTATATAGTTGTCTGTATAAATATGACACATTTCAAAGCATAATTTCAAAAAATGTCTTGGCATTAAATTATAGCACTGCACCATCTCTCCTACCTTATGAAGAAGTGGAATCGTGATTTCATTTACTTTTTTTTTTTTTTTTTGAGACAGGGTCTCGCTTTGCAGTTCAGGCTGGCCCTGAGCTCACTATGTAGCCCAGGCAAACCTGGAACTCAGCAATCCACCTGCCTCTGCCTCCCGAGTGCTGGGATTACAGGCTTGAGCCATCAAGCCTGGCATTTGTGGTATGTGGTACTGATTGCTGGTAGGTGTGAGTCACCATCCCTGGTATTGTATGTGGTTACCAGGATAAAACCAGGGACCTTGCACCTGCTAGGCAGGTGCTGGAACCACTGATCTAAATCTCTGGGCCTCATTTACATATTTTATTAGATTTATCTCCTTAAAAGAGACTAGCTCCTTCAAGTCATGGGTCTGATGTACATAAGGATAGTTTTAGTGCAAGTAACTAAGTGATCTATATGTTAGAAAGCCAAGGCAGTGGGGAGTACAGTGTAATTACTTTGTGTAGGAGGATGTTTATTACTTCTGTTTCTCATGGTCATGATTAAATGTATACATTAAGTATAATGAAGAATCCCATGAGAATGCTTTTCATTAGTGTACTTAAATCAGTGGGCTCTTAGAATGCTTAAGTTTCTCTTGATTCAGAGCTGATGGAAGAAAGCAATTACTTTCTTTTAGGTGGCTCCATAAATTTTTCTGATACTTCAAAGGCCTTTTTGCTCATTCTTACTTTCAGCAACTGAAAAGAACTGTGTGCTCTCCATCACTGCATCTATACCATGATCTATACATATCTCCATCCCTCCATGTGTACTTTGGCTAGAAATTCTTCTGTTACTTTGAATTCACTTCCATTCTAAGGCAAACCCTTCTTATTGTGCATTATATTCCCTTCCTCTCCTCTTCATTTTTGGCAGTAAGGAGGATTGAAACTACAGCCTTGGATGTGCTTAGCAAGCACTCTATCATTGAGCTACATCCCTAGCCTTTTTTATTTTTATTATTATTTTGTTTTGAGATAGGATCTTGCTAAATTGCCCTGGGTAGCGTTGAATTTGTGATCCTTCTGCCTCAGATTTCTGAGTAGCTGGCATTACAGGTGTGCATCACCACGCCCAGCTCTTTTAACTTCCTAAGAACGTTTCCCCAGCGAATCCTGCCTTTTTTATATCAAGTTTTCCCTGTCCACCAGGTCATTTCCATCAGCATGTGTATTTGTTGTCAGATCACCTATTTTAAAGTTTGAAAAATATTATCGTGTATCCTTCTTAATGATGACTTAGTTTTTGTCCTCTGCTTTATAGCAAAACTCCTTGGGAAAGTTGTCACATTCTTTCTTATACATGCACATGGTCATCTTTTCCTTCTTCAAAGTGATTACAACACCTTGGTTTTGAGATAGCACCTGAAGGGACAGCCCTGTCCTGACTCTCCTACATCCTCACTGCTCACCGATTTTTAATCCCCTCAGCTGATATTGCTTATGTTCCTGGGTTTAAGTGTGAGATATCCCTGAAGTAGGAGAGAGTGAGGACCCCAGACAGATAACAAAAAGGAACAAAGAATGGCTTTTAATGATGCTGGTGGCTCAGAGAGTGACTTTGGTCAGTCTTGAACCCTAAATAGAAGTTTTCAATTTCTTATATACCTCTTTTTACATCTACAAAACTTAATTCCATTGGAGTTTGGGAACACAACAAGCAGAATTTACACAAAGCTGAACAGAGGAGAGGGGGAGAGCAAAACACTCTGGGAGGACTTTCTACACTTGATCTTAGCCAAAAGGCCGAGAAGCGATTGAGGACTTTCTGAGATAACAGATTACAGAAGTTGTCATGGCTGCTCAGGTATTCCACAAACAGCATGGTTAGCTAGTTAATCCATAATTGCCTAATAACACATAATTCATAGTTAATTCATAATTGCCCAATTTCATATGGATGGTGGTCTCCTCTCTTATCCCAGCTCAGATTTGGAGCCTCTTCTCTGTATTGTTTCCCTATACTTGTCTTGACCCAAGTTTTCCACACCATGATCCACAAAGAAAATGACCACCCGCTTTGCCAAAGTATACTGAGGTCGGTAATGCTGCCCAGGCTCAAAGTGGCCACTCAGAGATGTTGAAGTCCTGGGCTGTCATGTCTTGGCTAATCTGCAACCATTTGGCTGCAGAGAAATGTCAGCTAGGAAGCTCTTTACTACATGGTTACCTCTCTGTTTTCAGTTTAGTGTCTATGTTTTGATCTCAAAATCTGTATCTCT
>PVIC010006116.1:0-55290 GCA_004025085.1 Thryonomys swinderianus | reverse complement strand
CCAGCATTATATGTGGCTACGGGGGATCGAACTCAGGTCCTTCCGCTTGTGAGGCAGGCACCGGAACCACTGAGCTAACCCTCCAGCCCAACCTATGGTTTATTTTTTTAAGTAAATTGAGTTTATTGATGCATTGTTGAAATACACTACAATCACATTCCTCATTGGCAATTTGTACCTGTACATGCATTTTTAAATTTATATTTGTTATGCAATGTTTGGGGCCATTTAAATTCAAAGTTTAGTTTTTGACTTAAGTGAAAAAATAAAATTCAACTAAAGTCTGTCTATTTAACAAGTGCATAAAACATGTGAACACAAGCAATAGTCATACTGCTGAAAATAATTCAAAACAGAATTATAAGAGGAAACGCAGTACAGGGATTTTCCCTAAGCTCTGCTTGCTAGTCTATTGAGATCTCCCTGGAGGATTTAGCTCTTTGTCTTTGCCCTCTGGGATCAAAAAAACTATTTGGTTATGGAGAGACTAAAATTTTGAGTTTTCTTTGAAAGACGACTGCAGTGTAAAAATCTTATTCTCGTATTTGATCCTACCAATCATTCTGGAAATTGAGGTATTTTTTTGCCTCTTTACTCAAACTCTGATCAAATGTCAAAATCAAAGCTATGTCCAGTAGTCCAGCTCTCTTCTTGATGATTTCTAGTTGGAATTTCTAAAAATTATCTCCAGCTCATGTTATATAAGAAGCATCTTCCCTGGTCTTTGGGATAACCTGTCTCTTTATATATTATTACATACACTATACAACTTAAATGTGTTCCATTTTGTGGCCTTTTTCATACAAGAGCAAATGTTTACATCTCCCAAATGCAGGCTTATTCTCTTATTTTTAGCAATCAACTAATTTATCCCAAGTAGCTAAATCTGATTTTTTCATGTATCCTCAATTTCTTCTTACTCATATATGTCTTTATATACATCATGGGATGGGTGTGGTAAGAAAGACTGCTCATTTTTTTATTTAATAGTTTTTATGCTCCATGAACTAGATAAACTGTGACTAAAAAGAAATCTGGAAGACAAGATCCTCTTTTTAAAGTGTGAATGACTACCAGATTCTTATATTGTTTCCTCATATTTGGATTAAGTGTTTAATATAAACAACACATGTTAAAACATACTAATGAGCTGGGCGTGGTGGCTTACGCCTGTAATCCCAGCACTCGGGAGGCAGAGACAGGAGGATTGCTGAGTTCAAGTCTTGCCTGGGCTACATAGTGAGCTCAGAGCCAGCCTGAACTACAAAACGAGACCCTGTCTCAAAAAAAAAAATACTAATGATTTTATTACAAGTATGGGTCATGTGCCACCTTGAAATGACTTATAAACTAGAATATTTATAATATAAAGAAGTGATTTTGCACAAAGGACCCAGAAAGCCACATGTACTGTAATTTTAGAAAGGTTATCATTCTATGAATGCTTCATTCTGTTTCAGTTGCATTAATCTTAGAGGGGCAGAGAATTGGAGAAAGATAAAATTAATCCTCATTACTGATAATATAAGAGTTTATCTTGATAATGAGACACTAGAACAGTTAAATATTATGCACTCACACAGCAAAAAATATCCATCTAATATTTAAGACTATAATAGATTGAAACAAAAGGAATTGCATCTTAGAAATCAAGCACTTTGATGCAATATAATTAACAAAATTGAGTTAAAAACTTTATTAATGGCAATATAATAATACTTCTCAAAGTTAGCATATAACCCCAAGATGCTAATGTCTTGGAGAAACTGTAGTTATAATGATGTAAAGTAAGATTTTTCAAAAGTCACTATATATTGCCAGTTCACAAAGTACAGGCCTGCTCCTATAAAGTGTTTATTACTTTTAAACCTGAATTGTGGAAAACAATGTTCTAGTTCCAAGATGAAAGACCTCACAGTCACCTAATACCCTCTGTTGTCAAGTCAGTCGTCTTTACATTTTCAATTTCTTCCACTTCCTTTATTTCTTCTATACATTCTGCCCCTATGTAGCATTTCACTAAATGTTAAAACGAACCAAGCATTTTCAGCTTAGTAGGTTTTGCTGTGATAACACACTACTTTTTTTTACACTAAATTATGAAAACTAACTTGCATGACATGAGGACAGTAGGTTAATTGTGTCTGTGGGAAGCTCACCTGGGTCCAAGTGTCTTCTATTTCTGTAACAGTCTAAAGGGCAAACACTACGTGGCAACCGAGGAACTTGGGGCAGAGAGTAGGAATGCAGGGGCCTAAGCCATATCGCACACTTGCATTTAAAACATTTTCCTAGGTGACACCGTGGTACACATCACACCTCATGTTCCGCTAATCATCATTCCTCATTCAGCTATGGGCAAAGCCACGGGGACTGGGCTGGTCCCAGGTGCACAGATCCCATCTCGAATGCAACAGCCTAATAATGAATAGCAATGCATGATCTTGCTAATGGAAAGAAAGACCAGTGGGTGAAACGACCAATGAATTTAATACATCATGATGCCTTTTATTGACCTTTTCCTTAAACTGCCAATCTTCTTGCTCACTGTCCTACTCAAGTTGCTAATCATCTTTACCTGGTGTCCATTCTCACCCAAAACAGTGAGCTACCAAGCATTTCGTGATTTCATCTTTTACCCTCTTCATCGTTCTCCCGATTACTCCTACATTGCTCTGCAGTTCATACTGTTTATCCTATGAGAAATTATCTCTTTCCTTCTCACACTAAGTCAGATGTACCTTTCCTTTTGACTTAACAAATATTTGTATTTCAACTGATGCATTAGGAGATGTTATATCTTTATACAGGTGTTTAAATAGATAAATCTTTGAAGCCAGATCACAATGACCATGAGGCCTATTATGATTGGAGCACTGCTCAGCCCTGCAGCCAGTTTTTTTTTCTAATTTTACCACTCTTCTATGGGATGTTGTTCTTATTAAGATTGTATCTTCAGTGTGAAGAGTCTTTCCTTCCTTTGCTCATTTGGTCAACACTTTCTCTGAGGAGGTGCTGCTGTCAGACCCTATCTGGGGAGCACTTTCCGATACTCTTCATGACAGTTAAGTGGTCTTCTGTGTGGGTTTAAGTTTGCTACCAAACTGTCCGTGTTACTTTTTGGCATTTACAGTTCATTACAAATACATGTCAATCTATGCATCTATCCCTCATGAGACAATATTACAGGAACATTACCTGGTACAGCTTTCAAATTTTGTTCCTTTGTTCATAAAGCCATTGTCCATTTTATTTAATTTTGTTTTTCATATTACTTTTGCCATTATATAAGGTTGGATTTTTTCATAGTTTGAAATTTGGTACACTGAAATAAAAATAAAACTTTAATTTATGATAATTTTCATTGTCATATAACTGAACCATAATCAAATTTCCAGTTGAAATGATCTGTATTGAGGCTCAAATTATTGCTTTTTACTCAGTTATTATAGTGATATCTCATACAAACTTTAAATAAAACTATAAGCTTGTTTACATTCTGTAAATCACTCTGATAATTATGTCTAAACATGTGGCGAAGACCTCTTAAACATCCAAAGAATCACATATATATTAATAAGAGCATGCTACTTGGTAGGATGACAGAAAGTTAAAGTAATTTACCTGCAATTAATTTCATATGGTTACCAGGGCCAGTTTTTAAAAATGGGATGGGCATATTGTAGAGCATAAATTCCTTATGTTAATTTAATTCAGAAAATCAGTGGTTTTGGTAGCTAGAGCAATCTTCCAAGGTTCCCAAGTCTTTGTGAGCTCTCCGTGAGTATGATTTTTTCAGCAATGCCACTCTGTTCTGGGGATGAGCAATTTCAGCAGATCATTAAGTAGGTCAGAGAAATCACCATGCACTTTCTCATTCTGACTTATTTGCTGTTAAAGTTTATATCAAATGGCCCCTAGAGCAGCAGGTGGTCAGAGGCAGGACTGTTGGGAAGTGATCGGAGTATGGGGTACTCTGTGTGACTTGTTGTTAGGAGCTGGGCCATGGTCCGGAGAGGTGGGCCACTGCATTTACGACCCAGAAAGTTAGATTTCCCATCCTGGTCCTGGCCACACCTCCTGATTCCTGTCCACCTTTCCTTGAGCAACTCTTGTCTGCCCTGCTATCTTGCCTGGAGCCAGAGGACTCTAAATTGAAGTAAGACCTGGATAAATCTTTTCTTTTGCAAATATCAGACCTGGAGTCTCAGCATTGAGGAGAGGAGCTAAGACATTTGCTACTTGATACAAAAAAAGTGCTGATCCCATAACTATGCTTGGTTCTGCTCACCTATAATTCTAGCACTCTGGGAGGTAGAGGTAGGAGGATTTCAAGTTTCAGTCCATCCAAGGCAATAAGGACTTAGGGAGATACTATCTTAAAAACAACAGCAACAGTGAAGACAAAACAGAGCTGTAGATATAACTCAGTGAATGCCCTGGATTCAGTCCTTAACAGCCACTGGTGAGGGGAGGAGCTTCGGAGCCCTTAAAATGGCTTCTCTGCTGTGGGTCAGTTTCATTTCCTCATGGGGCTCTGACCCGGGAGACCCCGTGCCACCACACCGAGGTCCTGCTGTTGTTGGTGGTATAAGTAATAACCAGTTGCCAGGACCCGGGAATTTTGGGACCCTCCAGGTGTGGCAGTCAAGCTGCTTGCTTCTCTTTGTCATACTATTACGCTTTGACATCCTCTCAGGTTGAAGTTCTTTGCTGATGAATTTCTTCTCCTTCTAATTAATTGTTTTTCATATCAAAGGTAACTGTCATCTCAGTGTAGGATGGTTCTCTTATAACTGAAACACAAAACTGTAGACGATGTAAAATCAGGTCTATGATTCACAGCCCTCTGGCTGTGCTGTGTGGCCTTGCTGAGCCTTTGGATTTATGATAGACAAGCTGATGTGCTCCAGGGGTCTTTTTTGTGACAATCTTTGTTTCCTCCTAATTTGAAGTTATGCTTCATTATGTTCTTAAAATATGTGTTCAGTGTAGTCTTTTATATGATTATCCTGCTTTTTGCCCATTTGGGCTGACATAATCATTGTAATGTACCCATGAAAATGGAAACTCCATCAAATAAGCTTATTTTTTTCTGAAATAAATTTAGTTTCTCTAAATATAAGTTGGTTCTCAAAGAACGTTCAGTTCCATTATTCCTAATCATTCCTTCGTAGGACTTCGCATCTGCTAAGTATGCCACTGAAAAGTTTCTTCTTTGGGTCTCTCAGTGGTAATAGACATGGGGAAAATTTCAGTGGGAAACATAATGGTATTCCTGGCTACCCAAAATTATTTTACAAGAAGTCCATCCCACCCAGTCTGTAGCAGAACAAAAGGTCAATAAGGTCACTTAGAACTAGCCCGAAAGAATATGACACATCATTTAGTGGCTCGTACTGAAAACACTTTATGGCAAATGATTTGTCCTCTGTGTTTCTGAGTGTTGTAGAGTGGAGGCCTGATTAGTGTTTGACGCTCCCACACTGACAGCATGCATCTTCTTTTTACAATAGTGTCAAGCATAAATTATTTTTCTTACATAGCATGACTAAAATGACTAATGTTATAGACCTCTGTATTAGCACTGATGTCCTTTTTAAATAATTTTATGTATTTTAAATGAGGTAAGCGCCAGGCGTGGTGGCTCACACCTGTCATCTCAGCACTTGGGAGGCAGAGACAGGAGGATTGCTGAGTTTGAGCCTTGCCTGGGCTCCATAGTGAGCTCAGGGCCAGCCTGAATTACAAAGTGAGACCCTGTCTCAAAAAAAAAATGAAGTAAGCACATGTTTATTGATAATGCTTAGCAGCTATAATACATTTAATATTGATACGAAATACTAACCGGCATCCACAGCACACCTGTTATCTCAGTCCTACTGACACAGTAGGGCCATGAGTTTGATGAGCACCAGGGCAACGGGACAAACACTGAGCAATCCACAGTTCAAAAAGTACCCATGTCCTCAGCAAGAGGTCTTGTGTTGAGCATTGGTCCTGAGCACCATTTTCTACATCTGTAGCAAAGTAGTAGATTCAGAATAATTAGCCGCAGGACAAAATGGATGATAGACTCAAGATTTAAGCGAGATTTTTTCTGAGGAAAAAAAATCTCAAACTGTAATCAAACCACAGACTGTGCTACCTTAAATAAAAAGACTACCTAGGTTGGGATGAATTCTACATATTTATGATACAGAAAAGTGAAAACCAATTGTGAACTTTATGAAGTTCTCATACAGAATAGTCATTGGTTCTTTGTTTGCTTTTCCTTCAAACACAGAGATGGAACACAAAGATGGAATCTTGTGTAAGTGAGGGAATTAGTGTTTCCAAGCACAGTCCAGGCCAGTTCCTTCTGCTTTCCAGCCATTTCTTTCATCATCCTAATCATATTCTGTGCACTCTCCATAATCGACAGGGGAAGGTACTCCTGAAGCAAATGGTATTTCTAATAAGCAGTAATGAAAACCTGTGTGGAACTAGTATTGGGAACACAAATTTAAAACTGAGTTGAAAGGTGAGTTTGCTTCCTTAAGGTGTTATTCTGTAATTATATGCTTTAAGGGATTTGATTTATCATTTTATAAACCAACATTGGTGTACAAAGTGACTTGGTTGTGTTTTCCTATTCAGAGAAAATATTACCAATATATTAATTCTAAATTAAACCAGATAACAAGATCTGTATAATAAAAATTGAGTTCACAGTTTTTGAGAAAAGTTACAAGGAAGATTTTAATGAGAAAATATTACTTATTATAAAAAGAACTGTTAGTAAAATGCTTAAACCATGCAATTTATAATACTTTGATAATATTAAAATGTGATGAATGAGGGAAACTTAATAATCTTTGGGCTATTTAGAGGTTCTCTAATTAGATAAAACAAGCAATTAAATTCACTTATGAGGGCATCCTCGTAAGGATAGATAAACTATTTTATTTTTGTAGGTCTCACTGCAACATCCAAATTTGATTTTGCCAATTTTACTTTCCAATTAAGTTTAGAAATGGCAAGAATGGGTTGCTGTAATTAAGTGTCATTTATTCTTCATTTCTGTACTTAGGAATGAATTATTAACTATCTAGTATTTAGACTGTTCTGCGTTTAAATAACTGGGTATTAAAAGTCAGTAAAACACAGCCCACACTGACAAGTACTTAAAGTAAGAAAGATTCAATTAGTCCCTTTTTTAATTGCTTGCCTTTCTTGCTAGAGAACTTGAAGTTTTATGCCTCTGGCAATTACTTCTCTATGTTCAAAGCAGGACTTGTGGATATTCAGCTATCCTTGTTGGGTTTGTGATTGCATCTGGAGGAGTGTTTTATATTTCATTATAAGGAAATGTGTAGACAAATGCTGTCCAGACTAAACCAGGAACAAGTCATTATAATCTAGCGGAATAGTCCATTTCTAATGTCGGATCATAGTATATAATGAGAACTTCTACTGTTTCTTGATGACAGAGTTTCATGTGCAACTTCAAATAATTTGTAGAAAAATGTGACAACACGTGTCACTTAAAAGCATCAGTACTTTGTTGTGTTGCTTAACCATGTGGTTCTTTGGTTCTGAATTTGGTTTTGAAGTAGATATTCCTGTACATTTATCTACAAACAACTTCAAATTTAGCTCCTGACAGCATCTTAAAGTTCAGCACACTGACATATTAGATTGTTCATCCGTGGACTCCTTTATTACAATTACTCATGAGCTGTCCTAAGATTTCTGTTTATTGTGTATCAAAGGCCAAACCGAGTTCACCAAAGGAAAAGGTAGCAAAAAAAAAAAAATTTTTTTTCTTGAGAGCACTGTGGTGTACTAAGTGTACTGTGGGGTGAGTTCTATTTATAAAATAGGATTAGTATTAACTCACTGCACATTTACAATTCAGATGACAAGAAGATACTTTTAAGAGCTGCTTTGCTATTCTCAGGCCAGCGCGCCTGCCAAGTAGGCTCAAGTCACTTCACCCGCTGAGTAGTAAAAGTACTTAATAAACTCATCTACCATTTCCGCAAGAGTGGCTTTTTGGCGGTAACCAAAGGGCCTGCAGCTGTCAGTTTGCTCCACTGTCACCAGCAGATATCATTGCAGTCAATTAGATTTGCTGTAGAAATTCTGAGACAGAGACACCCGCTTCTTGTCTTTTGAGTTTTTGCATAGGCAGCTGCTCGCGGGTCACTAATCCATGACCAGAGGGAGGGAGCCTGGCAGCGACGCAGCTCGCGCATCGCCTGGACGGCTGTAATCATCTGTCCGAAGGTCCTGGTGCGGAACGTCAGACCGATCGCTCAACCCAGTGCCTTGAAAGTCTTTCCCAGCCCCTTGCGATAGGTGTCGTTGTATTGAAATGGGGTTACCTGATTGACAACGGCAGCGTTTCTATCATTTGAAAATGATCAGATGAAAACTGGGAGAAAGGAAATGCTGTTTACATAGTCACTATTTCCAAAGATGATTCTGATGATAACAAGCTTTTATAAGTTTCTTCATTTTTTTACTTCTCCCCTACAGTAGGAATCAAACTCAGGCCCTGGTACTGTATCGCTGAAAGTGACCTTACACACTGGAAAAACATTTGCAAATACTTGTTTGTTCTATCAGTTATTATGGAACTCATTATTTCAATTTAAAGATTTTTTTTCAGGAAAGTAATCTACTGACTTTGGATATCTGATATATTTACACTATAATTATAAAGTGCTTCAGTATGTTCAATATGTTTTAGTTTTACTTTAGAGATCTTGAGTTTCAAAAAGCATGAGTGATAGTGGAACAAAATACATAAGTAATGTCCCTATTTCCAAAAGCTAATGAATTATTAGAATGTAGTCAGAAACACATAGAAATCAAAGGGATATTTTAAAGAATTATATGAAATAAATAATAAATTATATTAATATAATGAAATTACTATTGAAGTTCATTGAAAGCAACTATTTATGTCTTTCCATGAATTGCTATATTACTGTCAAAAGGAATAAATACTAGTACAGTTGTTTCGAAAAAAAGTTATTTTCAAAGCTAAGTTGCTAATGCTTATGTACTTATCCCTCCAAAAATAAAGAAAACTATCCTCTTGATAATTATAAAGCAAGTAATTATTACTTAGGTTGTAGAAAAGATGAATTTAAGCTCATGAGTACATACTATTAAGGAAAATACATTCTTCACATTAATGTTATAATTTAGCTTGAATTATTTTCTCTTAGGTATTTGAAGGTAATTATTTAGTGTTCTCATTCTATAAAAAAAGACAAATCTAACATTTGCTTTAATTATCTTGATGTTGCTTGACAATTCATTAACTTATTAGTCTGTATGGTGTCTTATCTTTTATAGCCCTCCTACGTATAGTTCAGGTATTATGTCACATCCAATCTCAGAAGGTCAAAGGATGTTGAAACGACTTCGCTCGTTCTTTCTTTCTTTATTGAATGCTCAGGCAAAACATGGCAAACAACTTCTCTTCACATCAGAAACAACATGATCTTTCTCTCCTTTTTAAAAAATTTCTGGTAGAACTCCACCCAAGGAAGATACTAAGTCATTATTTTCTGGGAAGGAAGAAAAAGGAGAAACATTTTTGCAGGCTTGGGACCAACAATGCATGTCACATGCATTTTAGAGATAACAGGTGAAGATACCTAGAATCTTTGTTTTAAAAATGTGAAGGAAGCCGGGTGTGGTGGCTCACGCCTGTAATCCCAGCACTCGGGAGGCAGAGACAGGAGGATTGCTGAGTTCGAGGCTTGCCTGGGCTACATAGTGAGCTCAGGGCCAGCCTGAACTACAAAGTGAGACCCTGTCTCAAAAAAAAAAAAAATGTGAAGGGAAAGTCATTGTGTTTGCCAGGTGTGCATTGGTGGCCCTGGACACTAAACATGCAAAAGTTTCAGCTTTCAAAATTTATCATCTATGCAAAATTGAAAAATCATAGAAAAAAGTCACAGATCAAAGGTATTTTTATGAAAATCTCTTTGATACCATTTATACATTTTTGCTATAATATTAGTTTAAATTTGTGCAATAACAATTTTCCCAATCATACATAGCTGATACGACCTGTTTTTCAACTTCAATAATCTTTTAACATTTATTACATGAGCAAAAAAGAATGTAGATAAGAAAATAAGCAGATGAATTTTAAAGGTCTTTGATCAAGTCTGATTCCAATTTAAACCTAAGGAGGCAAAAACACTGAATCTTAAGAAAAAGAAGTGCTTTGTTCACTCAGCCACACTTTTTCATTTTAAGATCTGGGGAAACTGAATTAGGGATGGTATTTAACGCCATGACAAATCCATGCTATTTCCTTTCTGTTTTAGGTTCTGCTATTTGATACACTGAAATGGAAAATTGAGACAGCAAAGCAGGGACTTGTCTGTGGAAAAATTGGAAATAAATCCTAGAGCTTTGAAAGAGGACATGTTACTGGAAAGATTTGCCTAGAACTCTTGCCAGATTCAAAGCTCCGAATAAACAAGAGTTCATTACATGGAATATTTTTCAAAGAGTTGCTGTTCTGCCCTAATTTTGTTTCTATTTAATGCAAAGCATTTTAGAAGAGTGAGAGCTCTCTGATAAATATCACGGTCAAAGTATAGATCAAGGCTTCACATTGAACTTAATCTTGACTATCTGCCTTAACTTCCCATATCTTAATTTTTAAACCAAACGTTTTCCTTGCCATATGTTATGTTATTTTAAGGTCTGACTATTTCAGAAAGACTCCTGTCATCTTGTTGCCAATTTGTTGATTGAATAAGGTGTTTGAAGAAGTGCCCAGCAAAACATCATGTGTAGACAGGGCCTGAAGACGTGCATGTGTGAATGATAGTAGTGACCCCAGACTACAGCCAATCTACTTAATCTTTCTCTTTTTCCTCGAGAAATGTTGCCTATTCTAAGTCACAGAATGATTTATTATTACAAGTGGGATAACCTCATATAATTCACAAGTGTGCAAGACAGTCTGTTTAGACAGTATAGAATTTAAGTTATGTAAATAAAATGAAGGAACTAATCTCATTAATTTATGAATGATTTCAAAAAGTCCCCAACTATCTTAAGGCAGATTAGGTATATATGGCTTAGTCTGGATGGAAAATAAAACTAATAATAAAGGGTTCCATGAAATGGTCCTGAAAATCTTATATGAGCACAACAAATCTATTAAGATGAATCTGACATTTAAAATTTTTCTTTTGAATTGTCCTATGTTTTCAAATAAAAAATATCAAACAATTATTTAGCTGCTCAAAATTTTTCCTACTGCCATTTAAAAAAATATTCATTGAAGCCTGGCATGGTGGCTCATACCTATACTCCCAGCACTCAGGAGGCAGAGGCAGGAAGATTGCTGTGAGTTTGAGGCTGGGCTGGGCTATGTGAAGTTCAGGGGCAGCCTCAATTACAAAGTGAGACTCTGTCTCAAAAAATCTAAAATTAAAAAATAAAAAATAAATTCATTGAGCAACTACTATATGCTAAAAACTTTGTTAGGTACTGAAGTATTCAATTTATACTTCCTTCTGATGTCTTGCCCAAACAATATGTATTCTTGTTAATATAACAACTTAGTCATCCCCTATAATTTTTTTATTTTTTATTTTTTATTTATTTTTTTTAGAATTTGTACCAGTACATGATATGACTTAACACACTATCTTACCTTATATATTCTTGTGTATTTTGTGATACAGAAACTGGGTGAGAATCCCAAAGTGTGTACAGATCCTCATAAAGGTCTTTACAAACAAGCACTTCAGCAATATTTCAATCATACTGTGTACAAATTTCTGATCATATTCTTTTTGTAGGAAAGATGTCATATAAGTTCCTTGTAAACATAGAATAGTCGCATTTCACTGCAGATGAGACTCCCCTCCCATACACAAAGAATCAGATTTTGTAAGGAAGTCCCCCACCCCTCACATTTACCCTTACCCCTGACATAGACTTAAGTGGTCTGTGGACTTTGTAAAGATGAATGTCAGGGTGGAAGAACTAAGAGGCCTAAGGAGGATTAGTGACTCAGCCACAGGCGTGGACTCACTGTTACCTTAAAACATCCTTAAATTTTCCTATGTCTTGCTTTGCTTTCTTGCTACCTGATTTGTCAGTGAGATACATGCATGTACTGTTAAAATAGTTTATTTGATTCCTCCAAATTTCTCCAATGTAGATATGATTCAGTTTTGTATCTTTTAAGAAGGTGATTAATTACCTGAAGATCAATTATTATGTTTAACATAAAATAATTTTCATTCACTAGCTTTTCAAATGAGCACACCACAACTTTTTTTTTTTTTTTTTTTTTGAGACAGGGTCTCACTTTGTAGTTCAGGCTGGCCCTGAGCTCACTATGTAGCCCAGGCAAGCCTCGAACTCAGCAATCCTCCTGTCTCTGCCTCCCGAGTGCTGGGATTACAGACGTGAGCCACCATGCCCGGCCCTGTGGTATTTGGTATTGATTGTAGGTGGGTGTGAGTCACCATGCCCAGCATTGTATGTGGTTACCAGGATTGAACTCAGAACCTAGCGCTTGCGAAGCAGGTGCCAGAACTACTGAGCTAACCCTCTGGCCCTCACAACTTATTTTTGATTCCGTATAAGCTCATTGTTACTATTGTAAACCCATGTATAATAAACTACTGCTAAAGACAGGTACTACATTTTTTAATTTCTCGTGGATAACTGTAGTTCAGTCTATAAATAAAAATGTAATTACCAGGACTAAATAAATTTCTTTCAGTGAATTATTATTTCTGTATTAAAAATCATAAGTCAGTACAAAAAATGAATGCATAATTCAATATCATGAATCATTATGAAATATGTTTAACACACATACAGCTAAGAACATTCACAGTTTTACAAGGAAAGTATTCAGTTGAGATAATATGATGAAATATTTTGTTGTAACATGGAATATCATGTGCATAAAATCAGTGTGAGAAGTTTAACTTCCATTTCGCAGAGTGTGCTTTGGATGGTAAATTTCTTCTCAGGAGGAAAAGGCAGGACGGAATCTCTGTCGGACCGAGTTTCTCACCTGTGTCCCAGGCTCCAGGCAGGGCTCTTTGTGGTTAGCAAAAGAGGACACTCACTGGAGCCCGAGGGAAGAGGAACCGGGTCAGAGAACTGCCCCCAAGTTGGGAGGGAGAAACCGGAAGCAGCCTTTTGGAAGGACAGACCTGGGACAAACAACGTCACACAGCACAAGCTACTTTTTCATCTTTCTTCTAGGTCTCTTTGCTTCTTCGTGTGGACATTTTCTCCATTGAGACAGGAGCGGGGGTGGGGGTGGGGTGCTCCTCTCATGGCTCAGGACCAGATTTCACAGGTTATTGTGTTTATACTTTGAAAAGAAAAACTAAGATCCGATAAAATTTTTAAGAGTTTATTTGAGCAAATAACCATTCATCAGTTGGGAAGCACTGAACCAAAAGAGGTTTCGTGCTTCCTGATGAGGATGGGCTAGAGGTGAGTTATGTATGGGGTGAGCAGGGAAATCCAAAAAGGAAATTCTTTGACGGGTTAGCATTCTAAAATCGTCCTGTTTGGCCACCTCTGTGAACCACCCCACTGTAAACTGGGATATTTCTGATCAGCTGATGTTAAGTTTTGCTTTGCTTTGCCACAATTATTTACCAAAAAGCAACCCAAATGAAGTTTCATGTATATCCACAGTCTTAAGCGAGGGTGAGGCTCTTGTTTAGGGCTCGTTGGATTTGTTTGGTCAGACATTTTTTCAACCTGGTCTACATTTTATTTTTCTTAGCAGCACATACAGTTTGATTGCATTGCCTCTGTCTGATTCAAACTGAATTACTGTAAGCGGCCAGCTTGAATTCATTTTTCTAGTCGTGCTCACTTTAATAGTCAGGGTGCAGGGGTAGAGGATAGTTGTGGGGCGCAGGCCTGGCACGTGCATGAGTACTGGTCTTCGGAGGACTCTAGTTTGGGCTCTAAAACGCGGGACACAGATTAACTTGCCAGGTTCTCTTGTCATTAACAGTTTTAGTTTTGACGACTGTTTCCTCTGTGCATTGCTGATTCTTTGTTGCTGATTTGGGCATATTTACCTTGACTTACCTTGACTCGAGGGACAGAAACTCCTGGGAAATCTTCCCTCCCAGTAGCCTGCCCGTGGGTTGCCCTAAGTACCTGGTCACTTAGTGCTCATGGCAGCAGCGGTGGTTGCTGAAAAATCGTGGACGTCTGAACAAAGCCCGGCCTTTCATGGTGAAAGAAACGTATCTCAGCTCCTTTGCTACTGCTATGTAGAGGAGACCCCAGGAGGCTCCAGGACAAAGTGAAGATTTTTAGTTCCCATGATGATACACTTCATTTTTTGCAGTAAGTGGACTCTGGATTCTGATTCTAGTAAAATCTCTGAACTGGGCAAATTCTTGCAGCTGAGAAAATTGTGAGAAGAAAACTGACAAAAATAAGCACGAGAGAGACTAATGGAGCTTGAGCACCGATTATGTGACAGACTGTTCGAAATACATGTTAGGTAATTTATTTCATTCTCCCATAACTTTACAACATAAGCAGTACAATTATTTCTAGGTATTACTACAAGAAAATAGCCTAAAGCACTAAATTAACCAGTATGTTAAAATTGACAAGTTTAAATGCATCGGTACTAGATTTTCAATCTGAATAATGTGGCTTCCATGTAGTGTTAGTAACAACCGATAACTACCTATTAAAAGAATGGCTTGACCTCATAATGAATTATATATTTGATTGTTGTTGTAATCTACATTTTCAAATAAGTGACTTCCTGTATCTGTAGTCTGATGAATAGTTATGTCAGGTAAATACATAAATAAGTAGATAACTCCAAGACACAGATTTCCAAGGAGTTGTCCAAGTCTATACAGTTAGTTGGTATAAAATAGACAAAATAAATTCAGAAATTGCCTTAAAAAAAGTAATTTTAGTTACTGCACAAGTTTAAAAGTGTCAACCCTGAAAGCATTTCGTTTTGAAGATTTAGTTATATGTGTTACTGTCACTTACAGTATGGGCCTTCAGCTAAAAATATGGATAAACCTGTATGACTAAAAATGATATCCCATCATTGCTTCCTAGGCAATATTTTATAATAAAATATCAGGTGTTTAGAGATAACAAAAATGAGGTCAAATATCTTTTCCATAAAACTCCAAGTGTGTATTCAGAAACTATCACAATTACCAAGAATTTCCAGGAGCAATTGGACATGTTCGATTTCAGGGATTGTCTTACTTTTGTTTTTGCTGGGGTAAAATGCCCCATGCCCAAATTTGGGAGGAAAAGTGTGTTTTGGCTCAATTTGTAGAGTTTTCAGTCTGCAGTCAGTTGGCTCCAAGGCAGGGTGCTGTGACAGAGGGACATGGAGATGGTAGAGGAAAACCAGGCCACACCACGATGTCAGGAGGCATCAAGCAGCCTAGAAGCCTATAAGTCTTTTGGGTAAAGCTGCCCCCACACAGGGTGGTTCTTCTGTGTTCAGTAATTCCATTCAGCCACACCCAGAACTGTACCTACCAGTGGACTATTATAGTACCATACGGCCTTAATCCCAGCAGAACGTATCCTTGATTCAGGAAGCTCCAAAACCCTCATCTGTGAGCACACGTGGCTCTGTAAGACATCTAGATACAAGCCTGTTTAGTGGCCTTTGGAAAGTATATTGTTTTACAACACTCAATAAGCAGAGTTTACATGGTTTGAAATTAGAATATGCCTAAATATTTGGTATTTTATACATACCCTTTACTTATTTTGCAATTTTGTTTAGACTGTCTTGACTAATGATTTTCTTGGTGTTTTGATGATTCATTGTTGATTCATTATTTTAATAATTTATATTGGTTGGCATTTCCAGCCATAAGAATTTAATTGTTTGTAAATACAGAATAACCAGTAAATTAATTGGCATTGTTGGGAAATTCTGAAAAACAGTGCAGTAGGAAACTAACAAGCCAACTCAAGAGTAATAAAATGTGACCATCCTGGGAAAACCAGACCCTCTAGTCATAATCCACAAGTACATAACAAAGATAAAGCCCAGACTGAGTAAGCACTCATTCAAAAAATATAAAACAAGAGTAAAATTAGCATTTATTTTCTAAAAAAAACCCAATCAACTAAATTATTAGTTTTGCTCTCTTTCAAAGTCATAGTTTTCTGATATCAAACTAGGAAATTGTTACTTGTTTTCCATTTTAAAATTTTGCTTTTAGTAACTCAAAGCAAATAATGTAATTACCCTGAGAAAATTTTGAAGACTTCACACACCCATTTGTTGTGAAAAATATTATAACGTGCTTTTTTTCCTAAAAAAGCTAAAATTAAATAGTCTTGTACTTCCAATTAGAAATATTACAGCACAGATAACTTTTTTGTATTAGGTTGCCCTCTTGAAAATATATAATTACATCCAATTATAAATTATTAGAAATGTACTTAATAAAACTAGGGGTTTTTTTGTTTGTTTTTTTGCTTTTGAGACAGGGTCTCGCTTTGTAGTTCAGGCTGGCCCTGAGCTCACTATGGTGCCCAGGCAAGCCACCGCGAACTCAGCAATCCTCCTGTCTCTGCCTCCCAAGTGCTGGGATTACAGGCGTGAGCCACCACGTCCAGCATTGCGGTATGCGGTGTTGATTGTTGGTGGGCGTGTCTCCACGCCCAGCATTATATGTGGTTACCGGGGATAGAACTCAGGACCTTGTGCTTGCGAGGCAGGCGCCGGAACCACTGAGCTAACCCTTCGGCCCTAAAACTAGTATTTTTTTTTTTTTTTTATTTTGAGACAGGGTCTCGCTTTGTAGTTCAGGTAAAACTAGTATTTTTAACTTAAATTCTTTTGACATTACAAAATTTAATGGTGATGCTAATTTATCACAGTCTGTTGACAGAATAGTTATCTTAATAAACTGTATAATTTACTTATAGCCAATATTTCAAAAGAAAATTGTGTTGAAGCTTGTAATATGAAAATAGTATAAAATGGTGGTATATATAAAAGAGTTCATTAATTAAATAATGAACATAAGTAAGGTATTATTGAGGACTATAACTTTAGAGAGAAATGTCTAACATTTAACTAGTCAATATATAAAGTATATTGACCTCACAAAAAGTCTATTATCTAAATAATATTCACACAAAATTATCACATTACCTTATTATAGTTGTATTCACCCTAACATTATACTCTAACAGGCATTTGAAATAAGGATATTGCAATATGTATTAACTAGAGATTTTAGATTTTATAAATTCTATTAACTTATAGACAAAAAGAGAGGCACACTATAATTTTAGGTTTATAAATTAATGTTATCAAATTTTCTTAATGACCACTAATACAAATATTTTACGTTTATGCTGAAAACTAATTTAATAGAGTACATAATTATAAATAGCACAAATAATCAAAATGTACTTCAATGGTGCCAAAAATAATATTATATCTAAACTGTACCTTCAGTGAAAGCATACATATGATGGTTAATAATTTCCAAAAGAAGTGATTACTACAATTATCAAATTTTCATGAACAGATATATTTTGCTGAGTACTATTTTGGCATCTAAGATTCAGTTATGTTTTATCATGCTGTAGACAGGAAATAGGTAAAAAAACAAAAGGCAGAGGAAAAGTTCTAAAAAGAAAAGAGAGTGTCTTTTATTTTTTAAAAATTTTAAATTGAATTCCTTATTGGTACATTTTATATACAGCTCACTATCACAATCAGCATTGGGAAATTTATACCAGTATATGACACGAGTTAATTATCATTTTTACCCATATCCCTACCCACCCCACAACCAATTACCCCCATATACATGTGCTTTCTTTTTCTTTTCTAAATTATATTTATTCTTACCCCTCATTACTTTTCCCTATCACATTCCCTTTGAATATTTCCTATTTCACAAAAGCTGTCATACATTCTAGAACTCATTTACATCTACAGGTTCTCATACCAGAGAAAAGATACAATATTTACAGATTTGTGACCTATTTATTTCACTTATTAGTGTGCCCTCAAGGTGCCCTCCATTTGCATATAAATGACTCAAACTTGTTCTTTATGTCAGAGTAAAACTCCATTTTATTGAAAAAAAAAAACACATCTTCTTTATCCAGTCTCCAGTTGATAGGCATCTGGGTTGTTTCCAAGATTGGGCTGTCACAAATTGGGCTGCTATGAACATGGGTGCATGTATGTCTTTATGATATGATGCTTTTCATTCTTTTGCGTATGTTCCTAGCAGGGGAATAGCAGGGTCAAATGGGACCTCTAATCCTAGTTTTCTGAGGAATCTGCACACTGAGCTCCACAACTGTTATACGGAGAAGAACCTCCAAAGAATAAAGTGTCTTTTAAAAAAGTTCTGTATAAAGACGGGGGCAGGCGGGGGTGGGGTAAGTTCAAATGGCACCACACCTACTTTGGAAGCACAAGGGCTCGAGTTTGATCTCTGGGGGGAAAAAAGGTTCTGTATACATGAATATTTTGAGAAGTCACACAAAAATTAATAAACATATTGGAATCGTGCAGAGGAGGATTCTTAAGAAGCTACTATGTAAGTGCAGTGAGGAAGGGAGTTGTCTCATGAAAATACATAGGACAAAAGGATTAGTGGTAGATGTAAATAAAGAAGTTAAATAAAGCTTATTGCTTTGTAAGGAAACAGGAGGGTGGGTTAGCAGAGGATACCTGATGTTCAGAAGGGAGAAACCACTGAGCTTGTTTACTGAACTGTACAGTGAGAAATGTGAACCTGACTTAAATACCTCAGGGCTCAGAAGGGGCAGGTTTGCCAAGTCATAGAAAAAGGGCTAAAATAATGTGAGTTATGGTTTTAAAACTATTTGGTTATATGGCAACACTCAGCCAAATTCCCAACAGATTTTGCACAAAATAGAAACGCAAAATAGGTAAAATGGGTAAGAATTAAAATGACTTCTTTCTAATAGCTTAAGTTTTAATCTATGAATGTTGTGGGGCACATTCAGATAGCAACATACCCTTCTCAACTTTTTCTAATTCTGTTTACTTATTAATAAAAGAGGCAAAGATGCCTAATACACTGCTGTGTGATAAACATTACATGAAATACCATGTTTAAAGTAATTACCTGAGCTCTTGAATGAATTGAATCCAAATAATCACCTGGCTTAATAGCCATAATGTTCATTAATAGTGGGTAAGGTCATGCGATATTATATCAAAATGTACCTAATCTCATTTAATTCATATGTAAGTTCTTAATCAGGGATGTAGAACACATGTTATAAACCAATAATAACAGATGAGCATGCTAACTCTAGTAAGCAAAGATTTCACTAAGTAATGAGCTTGGAAGAGTGGAGGCACTGAACTGATAAATATATTAATATTTTTGAGAATGTTATGTTTTGATTAAGAAAAATAATTAAATATACACATCACTGCTTTTTAATTAAAAAGGACAATCATATTACTTCATAGTCCTCTTAAATCATAAAAATATGATACTTCATCCCATAGTATTGACTGAAATAAAATATTTTAACAAGTAGAAGCATAATATCTATGCCTCTAAAATATAAAAAAAGAGAAATACATTTTCAATAAGTACCTAGCTAGCACCTAACCTGTATTGTTTATGATTAAGATCAGTGGTGAAAGAAAGCCTTTCCACTACTAACAGCATCTTCTGATTTTGTGTATGTTTGTAATGTGTTTAAGGTGAGTGAAAGGAGTGCATATAGAGTATCAGGCTGAACAGCCAAGGCTTCAGTCTAGGTTTCAGAGACAAGGTCTGAGGATTCTAGACAGAGTAGAGAGTAGGAACAAAAACCAAGGGCATGGGGAAGTGTAGTGTCTATTAGTGCATAAAAGACAAAGTCCACATATAAAGTGTTAATATAAGTAGGAATGAAGTTATTGATGGTTGTCAGCAAGAAGCTGAAAATAACAAAGTGAGCCACATCTTTAGCCAAACTTTCTTCCCAGAGGAAGACTAGATAGCATTACAGAAAGTTGAAGAGTGGGTGGTAGACTTCCTAGGAGAGGAAAACTTCCTGAGAATCAGGAAGACCTAGGCTGCTAGAATTTGGGGGGTAGTATAGCAAAAGATGAAAGCCTCAGAGATATATTATTCTGGAGTTAAGAGTATTTCCCTGAGGCATTCGGAATACCAACCTGAGCAGCCAGAAAGGATGCTCCAGAGGCAAAGAATCACCTCTCAGGTTCTCACACGGGCAGGAGGTAACATTTCTTCCTACCAACTAGGAAGAAAGACCTACAGTTCAAAGGACATTCTCCTGAGGCCTCCGAACACCTTGGCACTATGGTGAGGAATAATTACTCACAGGCTAAAGACCTAACACATGTTAGCAAAGCTTCAAAAGAGCAGAGTACTTCCAAGGAGCTCAACTGAACCTAGAAAGTAAAACTCAACCAGGTGTGGTGGCTCATGCCTGTCATCCCAGCATTCAGGAGGCAGAGGCAGGAGGACTGCTGAGTTCGAGTCTTGCCTCTGCATAGAGAGCTCAGGGCCAACCTGAACTACAAAACGAAGCCCCTATATCAGTGAAAGAATTCAGGCACTCAGAGAAGCAGGATGTACAGCTAATGGTAGGATCAGTGTACTGAAACTTCTAACTGATGCAGCTATTAACACTAACAGATATAAGTGCTAAACTGTTTCTGTTCTTCTATTAATTTCATTTAAAATTTAAGAAATGATATAAGGGGTAAAGTGACATAAACAGAAATTTTGAGATGAATATTACATATTATCATCCACGGTGAATGCCTTGGAGCAGGACTGCGAGGCCCAGACCGGGAGGGTGAGGCACATAATCACCAGGCCGACCCCGGCAGGTTTCCAGAACACTTCCACTTTTATTGAGGGTTAAGTATACCAATTGGCTCTGAGTGTGTGGGGAGTGTCCTCAGTGGATTCCTGGTGTCATGATCCACACAGCACAGTCCAATAGCCTGAGGGCCCTGGGAAAAAACAGGATGCAGCTGCCGTCACCTGTGGCTTCTGCAGCCTTGTGACCCCTGTGGGAGCCAGCCCACTGGCCTTCCCCACCCAGGTGCCACTCTTGGGGACCCAGAGTCCTCCTGTGTTTTCCTTGACCGGGGTTGGGGGAGTAGGGGTGATGGAGGCAAGGACGAGCACCTAATATGGTTAACTCTTGGACGAGCGAAGGAGTCACGACCAAAGGGGAGCAGAGGTCACCCCGCCAGCTACAGGTGAGTCTGTACGCAGGGGAAGAGTGTGCTCAGTCTCTGTCTTCGCCACTTGGCCTCATAGCCTGCTAGGAGATCTACCCGCGGTGCAGTTAACCCAGCCTGGTTTGAACTTCCGCTTCAACTGTGAGCAACTGGGTTTAAATATAAATTAGATGTTGTGAAAAAAATCTCAGAAAATTGAAACCATGTGAAATTAAGAAGATACAGGGGAAAAGCAATTTAAACAAAAATGAAATGGAAAACTAAGATGTATAGCAGTTTTAAAAGTCCTTACATAACTGCAATTTTAGGAAATGAGAAAAGGAAACAAAAAAATTAACTGCTTAGCAAGTGTAATGAAAATTATAAAGTAACATACCAAAATTTCTCAATGATCTCGATCACTAGGACATATGCAGAATACTGCACCAAGCATGTCAAATGCTTATCATATCATATAAAATCATATTTAAATTTCTTTTAAAAACCTATGACAGGAAAATGTAAAATCACAGTAAGACATTAGATGCCAAAGAGAAAATATAAGGAATATGACATTATAATAAATACAAATAAAAAGACAAAGGAGATAGAAAGTGTAAGAAATAGAGAAGTGGCAACCAGTCATTCTGTACTTGGTGGAAATATATTTCAAACATGTAAACAACTTAGAGACTTTTCGATAGCCAATAGCCAAAATAAGTTTTCTACTGGAGATTATATCACAAGAATTGTTAAGAGAAATTCTTTTTTTTTTTTTTTTGAGACAGGGTCTCACTTTGTAGTTCAGGCAATCCTTCTGCCTCTGCTTTCCAAGAGCTTGGATTATGGGTTTGAGCCTTGAATCCCGGTGAGAAATTCTGTTTTTATAATGAAAGAAAAATGATAACAAATAAATATAAATCTATAGTATGCAAAAAAAATGAAGAACAAAAGAAACAATGTTATTGGAAATATAAAAATTTTATATTTAAATTCACTTAAAAGACACTTGTTTCAATATTTTAGATGCAAGGAATATGCAGAAGTAAATATTTACATAAAACCTACCTGAAAATATAAACGCAAGAGGAGGGTAGCGTATCCTCGGCTAAGATTGTTTTACTACACATACAGTGATGTACTACTTGGAGGTAGGCTGTATTAAATTAAAGGTGAGTACCATAAATCCCAAATAAAAGTATAAAATAAAAATAAGAAACTATGAACAAAACCTCAGCAACACAAGAACTAGCAGAAAGAATCAACAACTGGGATCTCATCTTATTAAAAAGCTGCACAACAAGAGAAACCACCAACAGAGCAAAAAGTCAACCTACAATATGGGAAATAATTTTTATTAGCTGTGTCTCGGGCAAAGAACTACTATCTAGGTATATAAAGAACCTAAAATGTCAGCTCCCTCAAATTTAAAGACCCAACTCAAAAATGAGCATCTGAATTCAGACGTTTTTCAGTTGAAGTAGAGACATCTAAGAAGCATGAAGAAATGTTTATTAGAGAGCTGCAGGTGAAAACAACATTGAGATTTCATCTTACTCCACAAAGAATGACTGCTATCACAAAATCAAACAACAACCATTACTAACGAGCCTGTGGGGAGAAAGGAACCCTTCTCCACTGTGGATGGGAATGTAGTCTGGTGCAAACACTGTGGAGATTCTCTTAAAAAACTAGGATTTAGGGCAAGGGATTTAGCTCAGTGGTTGTAGTGTCTGCCTTGCAAGCACAAGGTCCCAAATTCAATCCCCAATTCCAAGTACCAGGATCCTGGGTGTGGTGACTCGTGCCCATAATCCCAGTGATCAGTACCACACACCATAATGCCAGGTTTAATGACACCTGCCTGTAATCCCAGCACTCTGGAGGCAGAGGCAGGAGGGTTGCTGTGAGTTCAAGACTGGCCCGGGCTATGTAATGAGCTCAGGGTCACCCTCCACTACAAAATGAGACCCTGTCTAAAAAAACCAAACCAAACCAAACCAAAAACTATCCCTAGCACTTGACGTCCCATTTGACCCTGCTGGGTATGTATGCAAGAGAATTAAAAGAATCATAGCACAGCAACACATGCGGACCCATGTTAATAGCAGTCCAGCTTGTGATATTGAAAACAGCCCAAATGCCCCTCAGTGGGAGACTGGATAAAGAAGATGCGAGTTTTTTTTTTTTTTTTACAAAATGGAGTATTATTCAGGCATAAAGAATGATGTATTTGAGTCATTTACACTCAAATCGATGTACCTTGATGACATACTCATAAGTGAAATAAGTAGAACACAGATGTGTAAATACCATATCTTTTCTCTAGTATGAAAACCTGAAGGAGTAAATAAACATAAAGATATATGATGGGCAAGGTGAAGTACTTAAACATGAAAAAGGAAGAGAGAAAGGGCAGGGAGGGAAAAGTAAAGAATAGAAAGAAAAATCTGATAGTTAACAACAAAGGAAACAGCTTATGTATACAGGAAGAGAGGGCATGTATGTAGGGAGGGCAGGGGAATGGGGAAAAGGTCAGTCAGGATCTGTCGTTGCAAGCATAAATAATGTTGAATAAGATCATAAAGTATGTATAAGATATACCAATAAGATCAATTAAAAATAATAAACTATATGTAATAAATCAGGAAGTATGATAGTGCCGTCAATCAGAAAGGTAGGAAAAAATGAAAGGGAAAAATCATGATAAATTAATATAAAACTAAAATTATAATATTAGAATTAATGAAAATAATACAGAGTTCTAAATAGTATAATCAAGTAACAAGATTACAAGGATGAACAACAGAAAAGAAAGATCCAAATGTGTATCTTACAAAAATAATTTCAAGTAGCCATTGAGATTAAAAAGAAAATGTATATGTATATGAAGATTTTGCAATTATTCTATCTTGCATATAATCTTTATGTCCTACATACTACTCTCACAATAAATAGACTATTAGAACTGTTCAAAAAATAAAGTCATGTTACAAAATAAGATAAAATATTTTCAGGGACAATATCTGAAACAGATTTGTGTCCAGAATATATGACTCTCAAAATCTAGCAATAAGAAAATGTCCAGTGGCAACAGATTTAAAATTATTCATTGCCAGCCCGTGTGCAGATGCTCAGAAAAAGCAAAATAAAAGCACAATGGACACTATTCCACTCCGGCTGGAGAGGCCGTGGTGACTGCCCGTCCTGTGCGACAGCAAGGACACACAGGCCTTGAACACGGGGCACACTACCGGCCAGTGTAAAATGTTAAATCACTTTAGAAACAGTTCAGCAGCTCTTAAAATGTTAAACAAATTTCTGTTTAAAACAGTCCTTTCAAATTAGGTACTTACCTAAGAGTTATTCCTTACATTCAAGCCTAGATTATACAAGCAGATGGGCATATAAGCATTTTATTCTATTTTATTTTTTTATTTTTATTTTTTGCTTTTTGAGACAGGGTCTCGCTTTGTAGTTCAGGCTGGCCCTGAGCTCACTATGGTGCCCAGGCAAGCCGCCGCGAACTGAGCAATCCTCCTGTCTCTGCCTCCCGAGTGCTGGGATTACAGGCGTGAGCCACCACGTCCGGCATTGAGGTATGAGGTGTTGATTGTTGGTGGGCGTGTCTCCACGCCCAGCATTATATGTGGTCACCGGGGATCGAACTCAGGACCTTGCGCTTGCGAGGCAGGCGCTGGAACCACTGAGCTAACCCTCCAGCCCCATATAAGCATTTTATTTGTAAGAATCTCCAGCTAGATGTTGCTTAATACCAATTAACAGATACAAAGATGAACCATGCACATCTACGTAATGGAAAGTACTGAGCAATAAAAAATTACCCATTTACATGTACAACAACATGGGTGGATTTCAAAACAATTACACTTACTGCAAAAAGTCATAGAACAAGAGAATAGTCAATAAACCCATTTACATAAAACCTAAGAAAACACATACTACGAGATAGTGACGGACAGGTAGGTAGATTTGCCAGCACAGGTAGGGCGGCACAGAGAGGGGTGGTTGCCAGGAGACCAGATGATGTGCGTGCTCACTCTTGATGAGGGTGCTCATTCCCCAGGTGTAAACGCCTATCCAAAATTCTGAGTGGTGCACACCAAACTGTGACCATTTTATTACACCTGAATTAGTCCTGAGTAGAAGTGCAGTTTTTTAAAAGGGTGACATTGGCTAGGAAGTGAGAATGTTGGTAAGTAGCAGGAAGTTAATTTCATAATATCTACTTTTTGTCCTGTAGAACAGTAAAGTTTTAATTAAAATGTCAACTCTAAATTCTTTTCCAGGTCTTGTTCACTTTACAAGGTAACTCACTCAATCTTTGAACAACAGATAACCCCATGTCCTTTTTTATATTTCTGCAACATGAAGAAAGACTCAGATTTTTCCATGGAATATTTTCACTTTTAATTTGAGGGCCAGGACTTTAGCTCAAGTGGTACCATTCCTACCTTGGAAGCACAGAGGCTGGAGCTTGATCCTCAGTATCAAAAAAAAAAAAACAAAAAAAAACAAAAAAAAAACCCAAAAACCAAAAACCAAAAAACAAAACCCAAAAACCAAAAAACCACATTGAAATAATCTTAGGTTTACAGGAGAACTGAAAAGACAATAGAGAGTTCCCAAGTAGTTTTCATTCAAACTCCTCTTATATTAAAAATTCATGAAATTCTGACAATTTTGTAAGCTGACATTGGTACAGTCTTATAAACAAAACTAGACACTGTATTTGGATTTCCCCTATGCTTTCAATATATTGTTTTCTCCTTGTGCAGATTTCAATCTAGGGCCTCAGCATGTACAGTTTTTTTTGACTCTTTAGACTCCCTCAATCTGTGATATTTTTTCAGTTTTTTCTTTTTTAGAAAAATCGGAAACATATTCATGTTCACGAATTGTGTCACAACTTCGAATTTTGGTTAACGTTGTACTGTGTGGTTCATCTGGGACTATGAGCTGTGGGAGAATTTTAGAGAGACAGTTTTCTATTTCATAAGACTATATCAAATACATGGCTTTCCACAGATGAAGTTATATTCACCACTTGGCTAAACTGATATCACCCAGTTGTCCACGCTGTAAATCTCTTCCCTATCTTTGTAATTAATAAATGTGAAAAGCTACATGGTGATTATGCAAATAATCTATTTACCTCAAACGTTTGCCCACTGAACTTAATATTCATTACTGAACTATAGAATGATGTCAAGTGGTGTTTGAAAGGAGGTTTTCTGTTTTCCTCACATTTTCAAATTGGATTTGTTCTGTAAGTTAGACTGCTAGTAAATCATTTACTTATATCAGTATGCATGGATAAGTATTTGTCATTTAGTTCAAAGCTAATGCCATTATTATACACTCATTTCAAAATATTTGAATTTTGGCTACTTGGAAGTTTTAGTTGTCTCGTATTCATGGTTTTTTTTTTTTTTTTTTTTTTTTTTTTTTTTTTTTTTTTTTTTTTTTTTTTTTTTTTTTTTTTTTTTTTTTTTTTTTTTTTTTTTTTTTTTTTTTTTTTTTTTTTTTTTTTTTTTTTTTTTTTTTTTTTTTTTTTTTTTTTTTTTTTTTTTTTTTTTTTTTTTTTTTTTGAGACATGGTCTCGCTTTGTAGTTCAGGCTGGCCCTGAGCTCCCTATGTAGCCCAGGCAAGCCTGGAACTCAGCAATCCTCCTGTCTCTGCCTCCTGAGTGCTGGGATTACAGGCGTGAGCCACCACGTTCGCACTGTGGTATGCGGTATTGATTGCTGGTGGGCGTGAGTCTCCACGCCCAGCATTGTATGTGGTTACCTGGATTGAACTCAGGACCTTGTGCTTGCGAGGCAGAAGCCGGAACCACTGAGCTAACCCTCCGGCCCATCATAGTATTTTTTTAATGATGCTGGGAATTGAACCCAAGACCTCAGCCATGCCAGGAAAATGCTCTGCCACTGAGCAAAGTCTCCAGGCTAGTCTTCTGTGCTCTTTATCAATTTCATTAGTTTTTTAAACAACTTTTCCCATTGTTTGTCTATATTCTATTTTATTTTAAATACCTTTATAATTCTTTAATTTTAATTTTTTACATTGTCATTAAGGTAGTGTTACATTTTATGTTAAAAATTTAGCTCACAGTCTTCAGAAATTCCTTCCCTACAACATAAGCATTTAAAATTATACATAGTCTTTTAAGTACCAACTTAGTTTCATTACTTTTTTTGATCTTTAAGTTTTACTTAAAACATAGTTGGAAATATTTTCTTTTTACTTTCATGATTTACTATTTACTCAAGACTAATTAGTAATATTTTACTAAATTTCCAAATATTTGGAAAAATATCAGTATTCTTTTTGATTTCCAATTTAATTATATTGACGTTATAATACTGTCTCAAAACTTTAAATCTATTGTTTCTTTTGTTATTTTGTAATTATGTAGCTTCATCATCTACAAATATCAATTACTTCACTGCAGTTGACTGTGTTGCTCAAATGTCCAACAATATTGCATTTTTGTCTTATTTGCCTTTAAATTTATAAAACAAGGTTACTAAACACTCCAAAATGACTACAGATTTGTACTTTTTCTTCTTTTAGTGATGATGATTTTCCATCTGAATTTTAAAGCTCTTATCTAGTACATATTTATAAATATTCGAGTGATAGTTTTATCTTTGTAAAATGACCGTCTTTAACTTTTGAAAAACCCTCTGTCTTGAAGTTTAGCTTTTCTTTGTTAATACGGCCACATCAGTGTTTTGATTTAGATTTTTCAGGCCATATCTTTTTACACCACTTTATTTTTAATCTTTTCATGACTATGTATAAAACACATGTCTTAGAAATGTGGATATTTGTAATCTTTCTTTTAAAGCCTGGTGATTTCTTCCTATTTTAAAAACTGAAGCATGTAGTCCGTTCTTATCATTTAATTAATTATATTTAAAAGTAATATTTTCTTCTACATATTTTATAATGGATCCCTTTATTCTCCTTATTTATTTCTTTTTTCTTCCATCATTTGCTTATCACTTAACTTTTCTTTCCACAGCTGTATTGAATTATTGCTCCCCAAGATACCCACACCAGTGGAACCTGTGACATTTAAATGTTACATTCAAAAATCATTTTGTATATGGAACTCTTAAAGATCTTTTTGTGGGTAGATTATTTTGAATCGCTCCAGTGGATTTTAAATGTAATCACATATGTTCTTATCAGACAGAAAAAGAGAGCTGATAATGGCCCAAATAGGAGATGGCATTGTGATCATTGATGTATGATTGTACTTTACTGCCTTTGATTTAAAAAGAAGTAGCCATGACCAAGGAGTGAAAAGAATAAATACCTCGTAGCTGGAAGATCCAGTGAAATACATTTTTTTTCCAGCAGTCTCCTGAACTAGAGTATCCTACCAACAGTTTGACTTCAGCCCAGTAAAACCTGTTTCAGATTTCTGATCCCTGATCTGCAGGATGGTGAAACTATTATTTTAAGTCACTAGGTGTGTGCTCTCATTTTGCAGGAACCACGATAAATTAATATAATTGACTAAGACCTTGTATGTGGAATATGAGCAAATACATTAGAATGTTAATCTTGTGGAGTTTGGAAACATCAAGGAAAATATACAAATGGCATATTGACGGCCGCTTCTTATCATGAAATCTCCATTTACATCCTCACTGCACGTGTAAAGAGGCAAACTCATCACAGGGATGTTAAATTCAAAATATTTTATATGACTGGTGTATGCCCATTGTAGTTTACAATTATAAAATAATAAAAGAATTGCTAATATTAAGACGGAATGTAATTAATTTACAGTACTACATTTACTAATGAAATTAACAGTGTGAAATATGTGCTTTCCTCATATTCTTCCGAATCAAACTAATCCTAACATTCTGGATTTACATAGTGATGTATCTAGGAAGGACACGGGCCAGAGCATCATTTGAGCTGTGAGAAACCAACAGCCATAGATCTCATCAATTTCCAAGATTAAAAAAGTCCCAACTCAGAATACATTTCCCTCAAGTCCTGGCGTAAGCTTTTTAAATGTCACATTATGTTATCGTACAAGGTGATGTTCTTTACGCAGTTGAAAATTCCCATTTCCATCAGAAAAGCTATGGATTTTCAAAAAGAAAGAGTTTAAAACGAGCCGTTTCAGGATTACCTAAGCACTGGCGGAAGAAGACGCTCTCAATCCTTCACCTGAAGCGCCAGTGCGTTTAACTGTTCAGCGGTCAGAGCCGGCCGCTGCCCTCTCACAAGTGGTAGCGGATCCAGGCGTTTCCAGCCGGGTCTTCCTGTGCCCCGCTGGCAGCACTTACGCAGACTGAGATGTGCTTGTGCAGCCAAAGGACCGTATTAGGAGAAATACGGCTCCTGACTTCTCAGTGCCTCCTTTATTGAATTGGACACAGACTTCTTAAATTCTTGGAGGTGTATTAATTTTGAGTTTTGTAAATCATATAGGGTTTGAACAATCAAATCAAGGTTTGTCTTTGATTTATATTCACCACACTGTTGTGGAGATGATTTTTTTCCTTCTTTTTTTTGCAAATTACACAAAGCTTTTGTCAGCTACTTAAATTATTTTCACGGCAGATACAGCCAGGAGCAAAGTGGGACTAAAATGAAGGCAATAATGAAGCAAATGTGGGTTTTCCCCAAACTAATCACGTTTGACTTCTATTGAGTGTTTCGGGGATTATACTTTCTCCAGCTTGGGTCCATCATTTCGTCTTTGGTTATTGATAAACTCATCACACACCTCCGTGGTCACCTCCCAGCATCCTTTGTGGGCTCTCGAAGAGCACTGTCGTAGCATCATCAGTCATCAGGCTCAGTCACTGGGTGGGAGAAGAAACGCAGTACAGCTGCATATTCTGTCCACCATCTGTTCCAGATACGTATCAAAATGGCTGCTCTGGAGGTATTCTACAAAATCTGGGATACATGAAGAAATACACACGCTGCATTGAACAACACTATACTTTCTTATAAGGATCTGTTGTGGTCTACCCTAAAAGTAAACTTTAAAAAGCTTTAGGAAAGTATTACAACAAAATAGAGTAATCTGCTACATCTCACACCGAGGTTCCTGTAATATTAAGTCTACATTTTTTAATATGTTAAATCTAACAAGCTAATATTGAAAACTCATTTATCATAATACACCACATTTTCATTCATATTTTCAAAATATTTGCCTAATGTCATTTTGTTATACAGTTCTAGGACCAAATTTGTATCATATATTAAACTGAGCTGTCATGTCTCTTTAGGATCCTATTGGTTTCAACACTTTTTAAAATTTTCTTCTTTCTGACTTACTTTATCACCTTGGATCATTACTGGTCATGAATTTGTAGTAATGCCCCTTCTTTAGGATTTCCCTCATGTTTTTCTCATGAGCACATAGACTAACTCATTTGTAGTACTATAGCATTAAACTATCATTCATATATCTTATTGCTGGTCCATTCTATCAAGTGAATTATCACTGGTGATAGCAACTTTAATCTTCTGGACTGATTTGGTATCTGTCAAGTTTTTGCACTGTGAAATGTCTCCTCCCATTCTGTACTGTATTGTTTGTGAAATGTCACCGTATACAGCCTACAGTTATAGAGAGAGAGATATTGTCATTAATCTCTTTGAAAGTAAAATAGCTATATGTATTATTTATAATTCTTCACAGAGCATATCTTTCTTTTGATTTATTTACTAAATCCCACTTGAATTGGTGTAGAATTTAGTTTATATATATTTTATTAGATTTCCTTGTAATTTAAGAATTTTTGCATCTGTGTTCATAAAGTAACTTGTGGGATGTTCCTTTCTTGTCATGTTTTTATCTGTTTTTGGAGTCTAGGGAATGCTGACATTACATATCAGGTTTAAGAGCTATTCTTATTCATCTATCTTTAGAAGAGATTTTACACAACTGGCATCACTTCTTAAGATTTTGGAAAAATTCATCATGCAATGACTTAAATTTATTTATGATTTGAGTTTTGAAAGATAATTAAGCACTGTTCTAGCTTTTTTTAGTAGGTTTAGGAGTACTTAGAATGCATTGCAAATTTTGTGAGTTTTGCAGTTTTGCATTTCAATATATTAGTCCATTTTATTTAAATATCACATTTATGAGAAAATATTGTTAATATTTTGTCTTTTAACATTTATAAGATGGTAATTATGAACTTTATATCACCTCTGATATTAGTACTTTGTATTCTTATATTTCTCCGTGGATTTTATGATTTGAGTCATATGAATTTCACTGAATTTTAATGATCTAGCTTTCTAATTTTTCTTATGTTTTACTGCTACAATTTCATTGATTCTTGCTGTTTTATTTCTTCTGCTGGCTTAATGGCTAAATTTCTCTTTTCTCTAGTCATAAAATGGAAGCTTAGATTATTGATTTTAAATGTTTCTTCTTAAATATATGTTCACTGCAGTAAAATTTTCTAAGCATTAGTATTACTGCACCCTACATATTTTGATAAGTAATATTTTAATTTTCATTGATTTCAAAATAATTTTATTTTGTCCTATGTATTGTATGGAGTTGTATTATTTCTATTAATTCTGAGTGTTTTTCCACATATATATGTTATCACTGTATTTCTCATTTGTAAAATCTTTATATAGTTTCTAATGTTTTTAATATATGTAGATGAATGTCATGGCCCAGCATGTGATATATCTTGGAAATTTTTAATGGAAGCTTGATGAGATGTATATTCTACACTTGTTGGGTGGATGATTCTATAAATATAAATTAGATCAATTTGATTCAGTGTTGGCTAAATCAAGTAGGCAATGATAACCTATTTGATTGTACCTGTTTAATGTGTCAGTTACTGAGGAAGATGGTAAAGTCATCACCTGTAAATGTGAATGTCCCTGTTATTCTTTCAGTTCTGTTGGCTTCTGTCTCAAACTATGTGATGAACTACTCTTTAGTGCACATGTAACTGGCATATCCATCCGACTTCTTCACTAATTCCTTTCTGTAGTTCCATTCTTTATTTGATTTTTAAATAAAATTTGAAGTGAGATTTGTCTGAAGTTAATAAAATTATTACATCTTTTCTTTCATTAATGTCAGCATGGTATATTGTTTTTCATTTTGTAATTTTGGCCCAATCTGACTTTTTTTTTTCTGTATCAGCGATCAAGCTCAGGACCTCACAGTTGAGAGGCAGACACAACCTTTGTTGGTTATAATCTACTCTGACATTGTATTTTAATTGTTTTAAATCATTGTGTGTGGCACTGGAGATTGAACCTTAGTATTGGGTTATATCTTCAACTATTTTCTTCTTCTTCTTCTTCTTCTTCTTCTTCTTCTTCTTCTTCTTCTTCTTCTTCTTCTTCTTCTTCTTCTTCTTCTTCTTCTTCTTCTTCTTCTTCTTCTTCTTCTTCTTCTTCTTCTTCTTCTTCTTCTTCTTCTTCTTTTTTTTTTTTGAGACAGGGTCTCGCTTTGTAGTTCAGGCTGGCCCTGAGCTCACTATGTAGCCCAGGCTAGCCTTAAACTCAGCAATCCTCCTGCCTCTTCCTCCTGAGTGCTGGCATTACAGGCATGAGCCACCACGCCCAGCATGGATCTTTCAAATGTTTTTATGTTTGAGACAGAGTTGCATGAAATTGCCTGCACAGACTTTACTTTTTGTCCTTTTCACTCTGCCTCCTAATGTGTTGTGATTATATTTAAATGGATTATTTATATATTTGGTTCAGTCAATCTGATTTATAACTATTTCCCTTAGTTGAAAGAAGCACTTCTTTTTTTTGCCTTAAATGTGTTACAGGTAATTCCATTTTACCTGTTTTCCTATGGCAGGAACTACAATTATTTTAATTATTTTATTATGGTGTTTAAAAAGTCTGGTTTATGTCTGCATTCATTGCCATTATTCTGCTTTGTATGTAGTGTAGATACCCTCCAACAGAATATTCTTAATTCCTCATAGCTATTTCTTATAACATTACTCTCTTCAATTTCACTTAATCATATGCTATAATCACAGACACATTGTTACACCGTTTTCTCAATCAACAGCATGAAATGAAATATTTAATTCTAATAATTATTTATTTAATATTTCTCTTTCTTTATGTACTTCCAAGTCTAAGAGTTATATAATTTTATTCTGCCTGAAGAATGTCTGACAGTTTCCTGAAGTTACTTGCAATTAAATATATTGCTAGATTTTGGGGGGTCCTCTGTTGCTGTCACTATTGTTTTTGTTGTTTTGAAAGTATTTTTGATTGTCTAACTTTTGAAAGACAATATCATTTAAATTGTAAAGATTTATTTTAATTTCTACTTTTTAAAAAATTTAAATATTTAACTCTACCTTTTTCTGTCTTATTGATACACAATGATAAATTTAGTGAAATTATTGGATATATTTTTCTACAAATGAATACTAATATCTCTAACTTCTTTTAAATATATCTGGTTTTTTCTTTGTCTTTCTTGTATTATTTGACATTTGACAAATAAATCTGTGACTTTTTTATTTTTTTTTTTGAGACAGGCTCTCGATTTGTAGTTCAGGCTGGCCCTGAGCTCACTATATAGCTCAGGCTAGCCTCAAACTCAGCAATCCTCCTGCCTCTACCTCCTAAGTTTCTAGGATGATGGGAGTGAGCCACCATGCCTGGCATTGTGGTATGTGGCACTGGGGATTGAACTTGGGGCCTTGTGCTTGTAAGGCAGATGCCAGAACCACTGAGCTAATTCCCCAGCCCTATCTCTGTTATTTTTGCAGTGTGGATACAGTATATATACATGTACTTTATTTATAGTTAAACTTCTCAGTGTTCACTGAGCTTCATAGATATGTAGTTTAATGTCTCATTAATTTTACCTTGTTCACAACCATTATTGTTTTAAATATGTCTTACCCTTCAGTTTTGCTTTCTTTGCTTTTTATTTTAGTTATGTCTGTCAAAATCTTTTATAGTCAGAAATTTCTTGTATATTTATTGTTCTTTCATTTTTTAATATATTTTTTCATTTCATTCTGAGAACTTTTCACTGATATTTGTTCTTGCTAACTGCTTGTTTCTTTGACAATTTCAGGTATAACGATGGCTTTATCAGAGAGACCCTCAAATTTCTACAACAATTTTAATTTGTACAATATTCTTTTGTCCTCTTTCTCTTTCTCCTTCTCTCTTTCTTCCAGAAGTGGGGATTGAACTAGGACCTTGCATTTGCCAGGCAGGCAGTGGCACCACTGAGCTATATCCCTGAATCTAGAATATTGTTTTGTTTTTCCTCTTAAAATTTCCCACTTTCTAGTTACAGTACCCAACTGTTTTTTACCTTGTTTTTTTGACAGCATTTACCATATTAACAACAATTATTTTAAAATTATGTTTCTGATAAACCCAACATCTGTATCTAACTGGAGTGTAGTTCTCATGTTGTGAGAGAAGAAATCTGAATATATAAAACCAACATGCAAAATTTTACTGTGGTTTTTGTTGAAAACAGCCCATATTAGACAACAAAAAACAAGGGTAATGGTTTAATAATGTTAGAATTCATGTTAATTGGTCTTGGAATTGAATTTTATTATTTTCTAGAGCTAATGTGCCAGGGGATTTAAAATTTTCTATTTATCTTTTTGTAAACCTTCTTGACTTTGAGTTTCCATAATTAATGGTTTTCTCCCAGAATCATTAGCACTAGTTTTTCCAGGTATTTTTCAGTGTTAACTAAACATGAGCCTTGTGGGCACTGTGTTAAGGCATTGGAGAGGGAAGTTTCTAAAATCTTGTAATTTATCTTAGTATTAGTTGTCATAATTACTCTTGTGTTTCAGGTCTGTGACCTTCATGTGTTTTTTTCTTGTACAAGTTTTTTCTTTGTTTTTGAATCAGACATGAGACAGGAAGGCTAGAGGGAGATGGTGTGGGCAAAATGTCTTTCTTTTAAGTCTCTGAAGGAAGACTCTCTTTTGTCTTTGCAAGGATAGTAGCACCTGTTAGAAACAATGTATATAGGATAATTTTCAGTGATTAGTCTTATCAGCCTTATGCAATGTTCAGGTGATATGCCTTTCATCTTTCCATAATGAGCTAACCCTAAATACCATAATACGAAGGTTTCCTAAACACAACCATCTTTATAAGTTTCTCACTTTTTTTTTTTTTTTGAGACAGGGTCTCACTTTGTAGTTCAGGCTGGCTCTGAGCTCACTACGTAGCCCAAGCAAGCTTCAAACTCAGCAATCCTCCTGTCTCTGCCTCCCGAGTGCTGGGATTACAGGTGTGAGCCACCACGCCCGGCATAAGTTTCTCACTTTTAAAGTAGGCCCCACTTACCCTTCCACAATTCATCAGGACTACTGTTTAATCATACCAGTTCATGGCTCCAGTATCTTCTGCTTTCGATACTACTACTACTAATAATAATAATCCTGACATTCCCTCCAAGATTTCTTGCCTCTCCAAATTTTAATAATGATAGTTTGTCCTAGGACCTCGCTTCTTTGATAGGCATGAGGAAAATTATTGATTTTAGGTTGTATTAGTTGGCATTATTACTTCTGCAAAGAAGGGATTGATGGCAATGCTTTGTGCATACTAGAACTGGTGTAAGCCCTATACCTTCTTTTTTGAGTTACATTAGTGTATATAGAATATTCCTAAGATTTTTTTTTTTTTTTTTGGTCTAGCATGTGGTTAAGAGACACTGGGGAGCAAGTTACAGAAAGTGTAGTTTTCCAATGTAGTTTAGAAAGCTTTAATACTGAGAAGAACTAGTCCTCTTCTACCTCTTAGCTGTCTAGTGGCTTATAGGTCTTGTTGGACCTGCCAGTGTTAATATTTGCATCTTCACATCTGGGTTTCTGTACATGTGGCTCTTTCTGTATTATGTTCTAAAAATGATGACAGTTATAAGTAATAATTTTGTGTTTGCAATTACAATTGAAATTACATTGGGAATCAAAGGCAGCATTCGGGCACCTGATATTTTAAGAGATTAATCTGATAATCTACAAAGGAAACTTTTTTTTTTTTTTTGAGACAGAGTCTCACTTTGTAGTTCAGGCTGGCCCTGAGCTCACTATGTAGCCCAGGCAAGCCTCGAACTCAGCAATCCTCCCGTCTCTGCCTCCCGAGTGCTGGGATTACAGGTGTGAGCCACCACGCCCGGCACTGTGGTATGCTGCGGTATTGATTGCTGGTGGGCGTGAGTCTCCATGCCCAGCATTGTATGTGGTTACCGGGGATTGAACCCAGGACCTTGCGCTTGCGAGGCAGGCGCTGGAACCACTGAGCTGATCCTCCGGCCTGAAAGGAAACATATTATGGAGAAACTTCTCTTCATTGGAGTGTGGCCAGAATATCACAATCCCATTTTTCCATCCAAAAATTTAGCATAAGATTTTCTGAAAATGGTGAAAATAAACATTTATAATTAATTGAATGTATCACATTTGAAAGTTTTACATTAAATGTCATTATTGTGTATGAGTATTATGTTGATAAAAATGTATTTTAATTATAATCATGTTTCATTTATCTATCTATCCAATATTCACAAAAACTTTTAAATGTTACCTTCATTTCTACTGCCGTTGAGGTCACCCACCTTGCTTCTTTCCTAGAATGATTAAAGTATTCTCATACAGTGTTTTTATTTATTAATGGCACTTTTAATTTATATGCCCTTCTAAGATACCTGCTTGGTAGACACAGCAAGTCTAGAGTTGAGGTGACATGACAGCACATCTCAACTGTCACATAATTTTATTCTCTACTGCATATATTGTGGATTAGGAGAAAAATATTTCATCTAAAATGGACACCAGAAACTCCTTTTCCTGAAGAGTGTTTATTTTGCACTAAATCACTACACTGTCCAGCTTCTCCAGAAAGATATTCTTGGAATCTTTCTTATATTTTTTTTGGACATTCTTTTACAAACTCTGCCATAATATGTAGTTTATTATTCCACATCCATGCGCTCACATATCTACTAACATTAGTTTTTGGATGTGTGAAACAGGACTTCCTGGTGGCATCTTTACATTTTACAGAATTGTTGATGAAGCTATTGCTGATAATGGGAATGTCACCACCAAATTCTGAGACATTTTTAAGGAAAGAAAACTGTTATGCAATTATTTACTTAAAATATAGCAGAAGCAAGTAACTGAGAAGACAGTAGCTACATAACTGTCAGGTCTTAAAAATCCACAGTTTACCAGTTTGAGGAAACATTCAATAAAGCTTTTATTAAGCAATTTAAATTTTTAAATTGTAAAATTTTATTCATTTAGAAGATAAGGAAATAGCTACTCAGCAAAAGAGAAAGAATGAAGAAAGAAAAGAGAAAAGAAAGGAAGGAGAAAAAAGAAAGAAATGAAAAGGAAAGAAAGAAAGAACGAAAGAAAGAAAGAAAGAAAGAAAGAAAGAAAGAAAGAAAAAGAAGAGAAAAGAAAGAGAAAGGAAAGAAAGAAAACATCAAGGTATGATTTAAATAGGCTCCACAATCTGGGTTTTGGATACACTTGCTGGGTTCCATTATGCTGATAGAGATGAGACAATTATTCTCTTAAAGAGTTATTTTGCATATGTATCTGTAATAGTTCAGAGAGCAACAGCTTTCTGAATAGCTCATAATAATGCATTCCAGTCACTGGGAGAAATAATGGTTATTTGGCTTTGTATATTATATATTAATATACACATATGTTTTATATATATTATATATGTATATAATTAACTAGAAATGTATATAGTTAACTATTATATATGTATATAGTTAACTAGAAATCCTTCAAGCATGTGTAGAATATGATATTACAAAAACAATTTACAATTCTCTATTTCTCCTTGAATGGCTTATGTCAGATTTTGATTGCAAAAGCATAATTTTACTCTAAATCATCCAAACCAAAAGGAAGAATGAACTTGTAATATGAAGTTGTAATTTTAAGGAGATAAAATTGAGAAATTGGTTTCAATTTACATAAATCTAAATGACTGTAATGAAATGTACATGTCTCATAGGTTAAAATTATATTTATTTCCCTATCAATGTAGAAAAATAGTAAGTGATACAAGATTATAGCAATGCCCAATAACTTTATGCAGAAGCTATATTTCCTCTGGAATTATTTAATTCTTTAACTTTTTAGAATTTGTGACATTACTTCTTAATATTTCATTCTGTTAAATAGCCAAGTAATAAATATAGTGGGTTTGAATTTAAGTGCTTCTCCCATGCAGCAAGAGATATTAATTCTTTTGTCATGTTTCATTTACTGCAATGCCCTTTTATGAATCTTCTGTGAAGGACTGGTTCTACTGAGTAAAACTTACATGAAGAAGATACTGATATCATCACACTCAAAGTTAAAAATATAAGAGCACAGGCCGTGTCTTCTGTGATGTAAGGCAAGCTCTTTGTGTGTTATGTGTATCTGCTTGGAATATTAATGCAGAAAACTATCACCACTTTCTATCTCGTGAATTTTGGAGATGAGGATTTCTTGACTTACTTGTTATAATATCTTCTTGTGTTTCAGAAAAAAAAATCATACATGCATTTGTTAAAAATAATGTATCACAAAGAATATATTTAAAGTGTTAGTAAGCAAATATAAAAATATGACTATAAATCTGCATAAATATTTAAAGAATTTCAATGTCACACTATTTTAATTTTAATTTTATTTATTTATTTATTTATTTGAGACAGGGTCTTGCTTTGTAGTTCAGGCTGGCTTTCAGCTCACTATGTAGCCCAGGCAAGCCTCGAACTCAGCAATCCTCCTGTCTCTGCCTCCTGAGTGCTGGGATTACAGGTGTGAGCCACCATGCCTGGCAATGTTACACTATTTTTAGATCATTTCGTGTATTGATTCAATCTTTGTGATAATCCTGTAAGACATATTATTTCCTTCTTACATGTGAGGAGACAATAGCACAGAGACATTAAATCAATGCCCATGACACACAAGTAACAGCCAGATACTGAAGACAGGAAATCTGATCCACAGAGGCCAGAATTCATATGATTATTTTATCGTTACCCTTTCCTTCCATAATTCCTATGCTTCAAAATAAATTTCATTTGAAAATATGGCGTGAATTAATAAAGCACTTTAGTCTGTTCTACATGTATTTGATGAAAGGATAATTCATATATATATATTACTTCAATATTTGCTTTCCTAATTCATGATCTGTTATTGTGATACTTTTATTAAATCCTCTCACAGTCACATGTTAATACACATACTTTGGGCTGCTTCTAGTATTTTGGGATACTATGAACATACAACTGCCTTCTTTCCCAGTTTTCATTCTCCTGTTCTTACTTGGTAGCCAGATGGATAAGTACATGCTTCGCTATCTCAACTACTATTTTCTTGCACCGTGGATGTGTGTATGGAGCTACATAATTAGGTAATGCTTTGTATTTACTTCTATAAATCATAAAAATTGAAAGTTTTCTGTCTAATCTTATCAGTCTCATCTTTCTTCCTTCCTTCTGGAATGTAGACAAAATGGCTGGACCTTGAATATCCATGTGTGACCATAAAATAACCTCAGAATGTGGTTAGCACAGGTAGAAGCAACATTATAGAAGAAAACTCGCCTCAGGCTTGAACACAGCTAAGTCTTCTTTACAGGCCTGGATTTTTTTCCCTAAAAGTGTTTATGTGCGAAAGCAATAAACTTCAATCATATCTAATGCGCTATTATTTTGAATTATCTGTTACAGCAAAACTGGGCTGAAAAGTCACAAAGTGCTTAAGCGAACTTTCTTCTCAAATAGAAATTGCTCTTTTGTTAAATCAAAATAGAGTAATATCGTCTATATTTCATGTTTTAACGGGAAAAATTTTGCTACCGGTCCCTAGAAAGACAGATGTCTTTCTCTACGTCACAAATATGCTTTCTCTCATCTAATGTGCTTACACATTCAGAGTAACGGTGTTGGGAGCAGATTGAAAAGATAAAATTGTTTATTGGGATAAATTTCTACTTCTGTCCTTGTATCCTCTACTCATGTTCCTGCTTTTTGATTCTGATCTATTATAACTAAACCTGGCACTTACGGGACCACTGTTCTCCCCGGAAGTTGGAATCATCAATGATGCCTGGTATTTTAAAAATTAACCTCTCTTTTTTAACCTATATTGGCTAAGGACACATTTAAAAACATTCATCCAGTCAGTTCATAGCAATCAGTGTTATGAGCTAATGTTTAAACTTAAAAATAGATTATACCTACTTTTTTCTTATTATAAGACAAAACACAAGAATAATAACATATGACAGGCACTTTTCCCTCCTTACATAACTTGTAAAATATTTTCTTTAAATTCATTTTCCTTGTAAATCCAATCAGGGCATTTAGGCAACTGAGATAGTGAAAAGTGTCATTTTCAAACTTCCATTAAGGATTGAAATTATCTTTTAGAAACAGTAATTCTTTGTTCAAAATGGGCTATCTGAAAGTCTTATCATTATTAGACTGATGAGAAAAGGCTAAAGAAAGTTATAAAATTTTAAACCTATAAAATAAACTCAACACTATAACCATGTGTATTTAATATATTTATCTTTTATGAATATGTAATATTTTTATAAACTATAGATTTATAACTATATACCAAAAAGCTAACTACATGATGAAGTTAATCTTATATTATTAAATATAATTATTATTTCCTTGCATTACACTATTTATGCTTATTTATCCTAAAAGGGAGTTTGACTAAGCAAATCTTTAATAAGTACATATTAAATATTTATCAGGAACTTTAGAGGTTTTGATGATATGATAGTTTACTAATAGCAATGATAATAAATATGGTATAAATAATAACAATGATAATAAATATGGCATTTGTTCCTGAAGTCAAAGTCTATATCATTTTTAAACATGATTCTACATCATAGGGGCTCCAATGGCAAGGTTAGGAATAGAATTCTGAATGAAAAACAACAGATTGGAGAAAAGCAATATTTTAAGAAATGTACGGATCCTACGGTTCAAGACTAGCTTGCACCCCGGAGGACAGGTAGATTCTGGAGGCGGGAGGGGCATGCGCAGTGGCACCAGCGCCATGCTCAGGGATTCGAAACCAGCCGCCGAGAACTATGAACTACGGAGATGGTGCTGATATTGAAGGTCACTCGATGCACTTAGAGAACGTGATTAGGAGTTTAAATTTCATGGCGAGTTCAGTTAGAATTTTATTCATGTACCATAAGATCTCTTTGAAGAATTTTAAGCAGAAAGGATTAAAGATGCATTTAGCTCGTTAAAAAGTGTGTTCTCTCTGTTATCCGGAGAAAGATCTGGAGCCTGGAGACAGCAGAGAAGGGCGGTTGGGGGTGACACGGACGGCCCAAGAGGTCACTTCGGCAGCTCGGCCTGAGGCTGCGCACCAGGCCGGAGCCATCACATGGATTCGCGGTGGAATCAAACACACACTCAAAACTCGAGCTAGAAACTCCCTTTACACCAATCAACAATGCCAGGCTGCCATCTCACCGCAGAGTAGCGAACGTATCAAACTTGCAGAGTTTCAAAGGGGTCCAGTACTGCAGTCTGACTGTATTTTAAATACTACTATATTAGTGAGATGAGAAAGGACAGAGACACAACGAAGAATTATTCACAATTTTGACGTTACCTATAAATATGCGTTGTGCGCAAAAAGCATCCTCCATAGAGATCTCGTGCAAATGAAGATCTCATTGGCAGAAACCCTAACCCCAGGCTGGAGACGAGACCGGCAGAGCCTCCCCTAGTAGAAAACAGAGGACACAAGTTAAAATAATTAAGGGAGGATTTGATAAAACGGTACTTCGCCAAATGGGGAGATGCAGAGAACCTCCAAAGCACAGTGGGCCGTGCCGGACGCAGCCTCTGCCCGGTAGAGCCAGGGGAGAGAAGAGCGCAGGTCCTGAGGGCGGCTGTGGCCCCTGTGCGAAGGGAGCGTCAGGGACAGCCGGGGTGCCTGCCTGAGGCACCCGCTTGGCGGGCGAGAAGCAGCCGACAGAGCCGGGGCGGCCTCCTCCTCCTTCGCTGCCTCCACATCCGGGCCCCGGGGGCGGCCTCCTCCTTCGCCGCTTCCACAGGGTCCAGGGGCGCAGCGAGCTCTGCGTTGGCCTCCCCTGCACAGAGGCGGGAAGGGGATCCCTGGGAGGAGTCGGGTAGCGTCAGAGGCCCCGGAGGCCCCCGCACGGACGATATTCTCGCTCGGATTATTCGCCTTTTCCTTTGGTCCCCTGACTGCACAATCTGTGCTTGCCATGAGCTGCTCATTTTCCGCACTGAAATACGGATCCAGAATTCGTAAGCATCCTTGAATAAAGTAAAATAAATAGGGGCTGTGCTGGGGCAAGAACTCTTAAAAACATTTCAAATTCACTAAGGGTAGTGTGCTTCCTTCTCACTTCCAGATGGATCTTTACAAAAGGATGCTGTGTAAGCGATATTTACATTTCCTTAAAGTAATAAATTTAAGGGGCCAGAGCTCTTAACTCGGTGGCGCTGGCGCCTGCTTCACAGGCTCAAGATCACAGGTTCAGAGCCACTTACCAATAAGTAAGTAAGTAAGTAAGTAAATAAATAAATAAGTAAGTTAAAAGAAATCAGGTACTCTCTCATCAATTCTACTGTAGTCGTGTTATAGTTTTTTTGTTAAAATATTTATGTTGGAGACCTTTTACCAAATTTTTGAATTGCCTCTGTACAAGTCTTTGCTGAGTTGAAAATACTGCATGTCTTAACTTTCTAAATGAACAGCCCTGACTGACACTATGTTTCACAGTTGTCTTGGAATAATGCTGGCGAGTCATGGTCTACATGCGAAAGATGTTGCTGAACTTCCCTCCGTATTCAGTTGGACTTCGAGGTAGTTGTTATGTAGTACCGAAGCATTATCTTCAGATTTGATCAACTATGATTACTGATAATAGCTCTTATGATCTGTTAATTTTGATCTAGAATTTGAGTTTCAGTAACTCTAAAACCGAGAATAACAACTAACTCGGATCTTCGCTGAGCATTAAGGTTATGCACCAAATGAAAGCTATAGAGTAAGAAAATCCTAGTTTAAAATCCTAAAACAAACATTCATTCATTCCGTGATTCTTGATGTGCTTGAATTGACATGAGAAGATGCCAATAGGTTGTTACATATGGATTCTTCTGCCAGATTCGGTGTTTGTGATTCAGGTGTTTTACATGATGACTAAGAACTGGCACCCATCGGCACCACTCCTTTTAATCTGAGAAACAGTTCCTGTGATGTCTATAAGTTGTTCTTCATGAAGGAAGATTGATTTGAATATTAAGACCCTGCTTTCAGCCACAAACTCATGTTAGTGTGGTAGTAAACTATTAGTGGAATGATGCTCCATAACTCAATAGCTTAAAACAGCACACATACATTTTGTTGGTCTCCGTTCTGTGAGTTTTTGGGTATCTGCTTTAGGCTTCTAAAGCAGTGATTCAAGCTTCAGGTCCAGTTTATTTCTTTGGTCCACCCTAAGGTCTCAGCCTGCAGGGACAACAGACACAGAGAACATATCCCTCTCATAACACACATCTAAACCCATCACTCTGATTTAAGCACGTTGCAGCCCCTTGTTTATTTCACATCCACTACGATTTCATTGGTCACAGAGGTCACATGATCCTGCCCAGCACCAATGATTTCATGAGTGTTAGCTAGTGTCTAGTTAACACGACACTCCTACACTGAAGGAGATAATTTATTTTACCTGACACTGGATACAAGTTTCAGTGTACAGTTGGCTGGCTCCAAAGCAGAGTGACATGACAGGTGGGCATGGCTGAGGAGAAACAGTTCATGCATGGAAAAGGAACTTCCTAATTCCATCCAGGTTACAAACCTAGCAGTTGGTGCCATCCACAGCCAGGGTGGGTTTTCTCTTTCTAGTCAATCTATCAGCCACACCCACTGCTATACTAAACCAATTAGTAATCCAGTATCATGCATCCATGATTGAATCATACCCCAAACCCCATCTATGAGTCCATGAGGCTTTGGGGGATATTAGCTATCAGTTAGAAGACCTACCATGCTAATGTTCAACACCACAGCTACCCAGTAACAAAGGTTTAAATTATGGTCTCAGGGAAGACAATGTTCAAAGGAGGAGGAGGAAAACTAGGGAGGGGAAGGGAGGAAAAGGAAAGAAAGAAAGAATATATGAGAAAAGAAGGGCAAAAATGGAAACAAAGTCTTTGTAAATGGGTAGGGGTGGAGGGGTTGAGGGGGAGGGTAAGGGAATGGGGGAAAAGTTAGAAGCAAGATATGTCATGTACAGGTGTTCCCAGTGATAAATGTCATATTGTGCATCTAAAATGTACTGGTAAGTTTCAATCAATTTTTTAAAAGACTTAAATACAGGTAGAAAGTATGATTTAGTCTCCCATAGGAAATGAGAATCTTCCAGACATGGTTACACTGGAGAGACACATATTTTCATATATATGTGTGTCAATTCTTATTAGCAATACAAAACTCCAGGGTTTTTTTATGTGAAAATTACCATACAAATTTTCATTATGTAGAAAGATTATTTCATTTGAAAAGAAGCAACATTTTAATCTAACAATTCATTTGTAAGCCTCAAGTTCTCCCTTGAACTGATGAGTCGTCATGGTTGTGATCCTAATGATGATGCTAGTGGTGATAATTACAGAAGAATTAACAAATTAAAAAATCATGTCGCATTTTGATATGCTACCACATTGCATGTAAGTAGTTTTCATGCATCATAAAATGTTTCTTGGAAGTATCTTTTGGATGATTTGAATATTAGAAGCCTGGGAAAGGAATCACACTAACTCTTTTACGTATGGTACAAATTTCTATAGATAAATCCATTAATTGTATTCCATTTGATATATTGTGGGAAGAATTGTGCGGCATTTCCTCCTTTTATAATCTCATTTTAAATATCCTCCTAGCATCTAGCTGTACCTTTAAAACATGTTCTAAAATCCACTTATTGTCACTATTCCACCACAGCTTGGCTCCAATTCTCATTTTCTTTCACCTAGTGATTGAAATTGTGTCTTAAGGGCCGGAGGGTTAGCTCAGTGGTTCCAGCGCCTGCCTCGCAAGCGCAAGGTCCTGAGTTCGATCCCAGGTAACTACATATAGTGCTGGGCATGGAGACATGCCCACCAGCAATCAACACCGCATACTACAATGCCGGACGTGGTGACTCATGCCTGTAATCCCAGCACTCGGGAGGCAGAGACAGGAGGATTGCTGAGTTCGAGGCTTGCCTGGGCTACATAATGAGCTCAGAGCCAGCCTGAACTACAAAGAGAGACCCTGTCTCAAAAAAAAAAAAAAATGTGTCTTAATCAGCAACATGATTTCCACTCTTAATGCCTTCTGTCTGTTCTCAGCACTGCTGCTAGAAGAAACTTGTTCAAAACAAAACCCATAATGCTGTTCACTTCACTGTGGGAAGCGGCTCAGCATGGTATAACTGGACCAGCCATTTATGCCTGGGGTTTTGGGGAATAACTCCTGAGTCGGGGTCTGCACTTTATGGTGCTGCCCCGAATATACCAGAGGATCTGCTCTAGCAAGGAGCTGCCCTGGGTGACCACCAGAAAACATGTTCTGGCTCCGGGAAAATTCCCCTCTTCCTGTGCTGGGCCCGCTGACCATTACATCTCAAGTTAGCAACATATTGTTTCTCTTCCAGTTTCTACATGGGCTAGGACAGAGTTTCATAGAATTAGCGGAATGATGAATGTACTTATTCTTCTGGTCTCATTCTATTGAAAAGTTAAGCATTAATAGAAAGTAGCACAAGGAAGTTAGAGTTAGGGAAAAGATTTAAGAGAATTGTAGTTTGACATTTTGAGAACTTGATTCCAGTCTTATGATTATCATGTTTATAGTTACAATTGTTTCTGTTCTCATTTCTAAGAAATGTACTGATCTCTTGATTACCTGCTTTTGTTTCTACCAACCAAATGATAAATGTGTAAGATCATAGTAACCATTATTGACGTCATGTTACCTTTCGAAATCAGTATAAATACAACCTGATCAATAAACACGGTGCCTGCTCAGTACTGACTGAGAGGTCCTCCCGATCCCATCTCTGTCTGTCTTTGTCTGTCTTGTGTTTTCTTCATCCTGACCCCCCGACTCAGGCAGTGTCTGATTGCCGGCAGGCCCTGGCACTTCACTGAGATTAAAAAAAATAAAAAATAACCAAGGTTTACCCTTGGTTTCAAGATTCTACCTTCCAAAGCATCACTGCCTCCCTGTCACGTCTCCCGGTGTCAGCCTCAGCTGTGGCACCCTCGTGGCCTCTGTGCCTCCTGTGATCCTAAGCAGGCGCCCTGCCCAGGGTCTTGTTGTGCTGGGCATGTTTTTCTCTTGATTAGTTTCCTCGTTATCAGCCGCCACTGATCTGATATTACACACAAGTGAGTTAGGACTTTTCCCACCACATTATTTAAAATAGCAACACATGCTTCTATCTTCTTCCAGTCCTTCTTCCCTGACATTTCCCCAAGGGCATTCATGAGCTTCCATTACACTCTATGATGTGCTCATTTATTTTGTTTATTCAAGCTATAATTAAATTTTAAATTAAATTTTAAATTAAATTTTAATTTTAATTCATTAAATAAAGCTCAAGAAGATTATGAATTTTTATTTTCTTTTATTCAGATAATTCGCAGTGTCCAGAACTGTTATTGATATAGGGTAAGTGCTTTACTAATGATTGATGAATAATTAGTTATATAGTGTGTGTATAGACATGGTAATAATATCAGCAAAGAAAAATTACAACCCAAATCATCTTGTTGTCCTTAAAAGATAAGCTTAAATCAGAGTCTAGAGGCTTGTCATATGATTTATACACATGACATGGAAAATTTCTATTCTAAATTTAAATGCTGAAACTTACAGTATTTCTTAAAGTAAAATGAAACTAATGTGTATAGTCTATGATGCTGGTAGCAGATGATGCTGATAATCTTTATGATTTTACTACTGAGTCAATGGTAATTATAGCCCATGTCTGATAATTGTTAATCAGTATTGCCATCAGATGAAACAAATAAGTCAAAAGAAGAGAGGAATACAGGAATAGCTTGGTATATAAATAGTTGATTTTAGAAAAAATTATAAGCACAGTTTAGTGATGAAAAAACAGGGCTTGAATGGTGCTGGAATAATTAGACATTCATGTACCAGAAAAAGGAACTTTAATACATATCATACATCATCTACAAAAAAAAACCTCTAAATGAATTATAATCTAATGTAAAAAAAATCATGACATCTAGAAGAAAACATAAGAAAAGAATCTTGGTGACTTTTGTTAACCAAATAATTCTTAGATGAGAAACGAATTTTATCAATAAAATAACATAAATGTTAAATGTGAGTTAATCATAAACTGTTCTTATGTTTTAAGGATTATTAAAACTCTATGAACTAGTAGCTAGAGACAATCACTAAAAAATGAAGATAACATGATCTCTTTAATAACCTTGCTGTAAAAAAAATCTCCATTAAAAAAATTAAGTTTCTTCTCATTTTCTTTTAATAATTTACAGATTATTAGCAAAAATACATTTTGAAAACAAACACAAATATAATGTTGATATCATGTAGAGAAAAGAAGTCATTATCTTAGGAAGTCCATCTTGCTGAGATGGGTCTACATCATGATATTAAGTTGGATATATACACTAAAGACACTAAAAGATGAAATGATTGAATTATTTTCTCCTTTTAAGTGTCATACATGTGTAATTACTTGTTTATTAATTTGAATCATTGACAATTTAAATAATATCTGAACACTTGTTTACTTTGGCGACAGTCAGGATTACTTAGGAAGGAAGGCAGAGCCTTAGGGGTGGAATTCTGATGTCAAGTGCGTGAGATTTTATTCTGGTTCCTTGGACACTGTTAATCCATGTATGATACATTTGTCAAATGTCAATTAACAAGAATGTTCAACTAACCAAAAGACCCAAATTTTCTGATTATTTGTGGCTAAATGGATGCTCATTAAAATTCCTGTTAAAAGTCATTGCCATAAATACATATGTTCTTATTTATATGCCCATACCTAATTAAAACAAAAGCGCTCTGACCTGGAAATTTTCTGTCATTTTATGATTAATGTAGTGTCCTTTGGTATTAAATCTTGGAAATTAAAATACAGAGTGCAAACAAATGCAGGATTTATTATATAGATTTTATATCACCTTGAATTAATTAATTAATGTTTTAATGAATTAATTAATTTGAAAGATAACATTATGCTAAAATTCACACTTGCATATTGTTTGGGTGATTAAACTTGTCTTTGAAAAGGGCAGTAAAAGATTTTTTATTCATCCAGTGTGTCTTTTCCATCAGCCTAGTCTAGCAACTCGCCTTCATTCCCACCAGACTTTAATTCAAACCTTTAGCTTATTTCATCCTTCACATAAGGAGCCTAATTACGCCAGTGTTGCAGAACCCGTTTGCCTCTGCTCTGACTCGCTGTTCTAGAAACTGTCTCTATAGGGATTTTCCTAAATTCTGATGATACCAGCATATTCCTTTTGCTCTAATGGCCTTACAGGCGGTTTTCATTTCCTCCAGTTATATCAATGATATTTCCATTTTCTATGTTTGTACATAAAACTCTTTAACATTTAGATAAGTAATTCCCTCTATTAAATTCTCTCTGTTGAAATAAGCTCTACAATTTTCTTCATCTTTGCCAGATACAGCATGTGTAATTGATCAATACACTACACCCCAAACGAAATATCTTTTTGAAATTTTGTTATATATTCCACATCAGTATTAGCTTAACAGATCGCCACAGGATGCTTGAAACTGTAGGAAAACATCTGTTGTAGAGATGAAAATGAGTCTTTTTGCAAACCCTATTTACAAATAATTATTACAATCAATTTAATTATCATTTCTCTGAAGGAAGTCTTGTCATTGCTTTTGCACTTCCTTTCACTATTCAGCCATATTTCAAAGTTTAAGATTTTCACAGAATCCTTCTCCTTTCTCTTATCTCACCTCCTTTTCACATTTCAGGTGGAGTTTTCTATACTCGACACCCCCCTTTTTTTTTCTTTAATTGGCTCACAGAAGAGCACTTTGACAGATTTACTTTCACCTGTCTGGATGCATCTAGCTTTTCTGATGTCTTATCTGCCTAATTTAATTGTCTTATCTGCCTATTCTTTTTTTCAGTATCATTTATTATCATCATCATTGTCGTCATCTTCATTGTCTTTATTATTATATGCATTCAGTATTGTGGAAAACTCACCCAGGTTCAAATAGCATTTTTTCAAATACCATTTTAAAAAACTCATTTATTATGTGTTCATGACTTTCCTACACTAATTCTTTTTCCTTAAAATTTTATCCTTACTGGTATGTGTTATATATATATATATATATATATATATACACACACACACACACACACACACACACACACACACACACATCATATCATGATCACACTCAATATTGGGAATTTGTACCAGTATATGACAAAATTTAATTATCATTTTTCCTGTTCCCCTGCTACCCCACAACCCACCATTCCCTAAATACATAAGTTTTGTTTCCCATTTTTATTACCATCACATTTTTTTCTTTACCTCTCATTACTCACTCCTACACTATTTCCTTATGGTGTACACCTTTTCACGTGCAAGATCAATCTCCAACAAGTCTTTCACTTTTTGCCCTGTACAGACAGGCTCTTCATGTGCATTTATTCCTGTCTTCTGTCCATTGCAAATGTAATCTTAGCTGTTTGTTTGCCATGACCTCAACATCAGCCAGAATTGAAACCCTAGACCTCTAAATCTTTTCCAGAATGTTCTTACAGCCTTGTACTTACATGCTGTATCTTTGATCCTGGGAATATTTTAGACTTTTTAAAAGTTCCTTTTCTCACCTCTCAGTATAAATAAAGATGTATGAATTCTCTTGCTTTTCTTTTGTTCTTAACTGTAACCAGTTTCCCCATCTCTGGAAACCCATTTGAAGATTTGATGTTTATTGCTTGTGAGAAATGTCTATGGTCAAAACTTTTCCAAGAAAAGCTAAGGTAATTTAAAGCTCAAGTCCCACAGAAGTCCTTCCCTAGACTGACAAATAGTAGTATTCACTGGTAATGGCGCTCTTTTGAGAGATCCATGTCCATTCTGGAGCTTTGGTAGTTACAGGACTATTGGTTCCCATAGTTACTGGGATCGCAAGGTAGCTGTGTTTTACTTTGTTTTGTTGTCTTGTGTTCAAGGACACACCAACACTCGGAAGATGGAGATGCTAATAGGACAAGTTCAAATGTCACAGATCTCATGGTTCTCGCAAAGACTAACGGCTTACTTGAATAAATACTCCTCAGGTGTTTGCGACTTCTGGTTTATTTAATAAGCTCCCCAAAACATTAGATGCTTTTGGCATAAATAGCTGAAGTTTGTTGTCTCAGAACTGTGGGAACAGAAGCTCAAAATCAAGATGCTGGTGCAGCCGTATTCAATGAAAAGGTTTAAGAAAGAATTCTTAGTTGCCTCCTCTTGACCACTTATGACTCTGGAAATCCTTGAAGATTCTTTATTATATAATGACCTTACTGTACATTCATCCCTCCAGTCGTTCTCCATGACAATCTTCCCCATGCCTGCCTACTGTCACTCAAACTTCTGTCTTTTACAAAAGCCAATGTCCATTTTGTCTACTTTACTTTGGGGAAGTAAAGCTCAAGAAGGACACAGTCTCCAACTGAAGCAACATACACAAGTCCTAGCAGTGACTTCAACATGTCATGTGAGAGTGTACAATCCAACACATTGTACTGGTTTTAGTTTTTATAGAACTGTGGTTGTGGTAACATTTTCTTAGGCATAGTTATCACTGCATCGTACAAGTTTAATAAATTGAATTTTCCTTATGATTTAGCTTAAAACACTATTTGATATCAATTTTAGTTTCTTAGCCTCCTCCTTTCCTACAATGTTTCTTAATTTAAGAATACTTCAGAAGTTTTCTAGCTATGGTCTCATGATTGATATTTTTGTCTTCTTGGTTAGAAATTGTATTCTGTAGTATTTTACCCTTTGAAATTAGTTGAGACTGGCCTTGTGTATCATAAGGTCACTTAAAATATTTCATATATGCTTAGAAAACACATAGTATTTGCAGTTGTCATGTGTATGTCAATGAGATCAATTTTATTTCAAGGGTTGTTTAAATCTTCATAACTCCAGGTTAGCTTTTCAACTTGTCTCATCTGTTATGGAGAGAAATGATTTAAAGTGATATTTGTGGAATTGTCTACTTCTGTCAGTTTTCACTTTGGAAGGCTGCATGCTCAGTGACCTTGAATGAAGAAACAGTTTAGACAAGTATGTTTGTATTCTGTTGCATATACCATGACTGGAGTTTTAGCGGGCTATACACACTTTACTGTTTCAAAAGTTCTAACTTCCAGATTTCATTAGTTTCTTAAAGTGCAATTTCCTTTAAGTTTTGAGCTACCAATGGAAAAGTGCCAGTGACTTGAATTATCTCTCCATTTCCTTTTTTAAAAAAAAATTTAAATAGCCAGGCGTGGTGGCTCACACCTGTAATCCCAGCACTCGGGAGGCAGAGACAGGAGGATTGCTGAGTTCCAGGCTTGCCTAGGCTACATAGTGAGCTCAGAGCCAGCCTGAACTACAAAGCGAGACCCTGTCTCAAAAAAAATTAAATAGTCAATTGTATAGAAGATAAAAGAAGAGGTAGGGGCCAGAGATTTAGCTCAGTGGTTTCAGCTCCTGCCTCACAAGCTCAAGGTCCTGAGTTCAATCCCCAGTAACCACATACAATGCTGGGCATGGTGACTCATGTCCACCAGCAATCAATACCACATACCACAGTGCCGGGTGTGGTGGCTCATTCTTCTAATCCCAGTACTCGGGAGGCAGAGGCAGGAGGATTGCTGAGTTCGAGGCTTGTCTGGGCTAAATAGTGAGCTGAGAGCCAGCCTGAACTACAAAGCGAGACCCTGTCACAAAAAAAAAAAAAAAAAAAAAAAAACAGGTAGGGATGGGGGGAGATGGAAGGATGGAAGAGAGGGAAAGGAAAATTAAAAATGATCAAGATGCAATATATGTATATTCCAAAACCCCACAAAGAATATATTTATTGTATATCACAAATGTATTAATTAAAAATTTAGAGCATTGGAAATACAAAAATTCAAATAGAACCTATGCCCTTCCCTCCCAATTCTTTCTCAGCATTGCTTTACACTTGCTGGTAAGAATAATACTTTCCAATGACTTGAAATTGAGGCAGCTAATTTAATAGTATAAACTTTTGGTTTATACTAAAGTTGAATGGGATTGACTGCATGCCTGTGTAACTAGAGTAAATTCCATTTATCATGTGCTTCTCTGAAATAAACTGAGGGATATAGATTACTTCCAGTAACAAAAAAACAGAACAATATTTCATTTCCTGGTGCTGCACTTAGCTTCATTTCTAGAAAAAAAAAAAAAACAAAGAGATGTTGGTATGGTTTTCTAGGAAAAAAAATCTAGTTTGTTAATTCCAATGGGTTCAAATGAAAAGCAAGAAGAATTTTCAATATCATATTTACCTGAGTGAAAGGGAACTACTGTCCAAATACAGGGATTTACTTGCTTATCTCCTATCATTCTAATAAGATGAAATGTCCCACAGGCATCTAAAGGGAGTAAATCTTTGGTCCCAGGGAAAACAGACAAGTATCACAACTAAGAAAGCCATCAACAGGTGTATATGACTAAGGAGATTAATGTGGCTACAAGTACAGTTGGCATTTCTATCTATTGTCTTGAAAGACCTGTAGTCATATCTTCTTAGAGCTACCTTTGGTTCCTTCATTCACCATGAGTTAACAAAACCAAAGACTCCTTGCCTGTTTCCTAAATTAGCGATGTCCTGTCTGTGGTCTTTTTGCTTACTATCTAGACTATTTAGACTACGTTCATCTATCCACTGGATGGGTGAACATAAAGGGGTAGATCTCTTTCTGGAATACATTTAATCAATGGTTTCTTTATTTAGGAGGAATTAAGTCAACATCTTGGAATGGTAGTCCTCCACGAATTTGTAATTGTATAATAGATGTAATTCTGCTTATATACACCAAGAGGCAACTACTTTTCCTTATCTTACAATAATTTTGAAACTAATCACATTTTAAAAGCATATGAATGTTGTGCTCTTCATCTAGTTAAATTCTTTTCTAAGGTTGTCAATTATGCTCCATTTGTAATCCAAACTCCTTCCCTTAAATATAAAATCATTATCCAATCCCATTACTACCTATACTATCACTTTCCATCTTATTCACTCTGGTGAGGGCAGGTGGCTCTTTGGTGTTCACAAGGGTACTAACCTACTCTTCTTCTGCTGATGGGAGCACTCCTCTACAATAGCATCATGTGGTTTATCGCTTCATCTCACGTAAGTTTCTGCTTGAATGTTACTGTTTCTAAGAGACAGTACTTCCCCACCATCCTGTCTAAAATAACAAGTAGTGATCTATGTGGAAAGAAAATGAATAAAAGTGAATGTTGGGATAAAGACTTACTTGGGCCATGAGAAAATACTCTTTTGTTGTGAGCTGAAATGTGAACTAAATAAAACAGATGAGTCAATATTAAGAAAATAGATTACATCAATTGTCCAAGAAAAGGATAGATTGAAAAATAGGCGACTGCTATAGACTTTGACATCAAAGATCTTTCCTGATGCTATCAATTCTTCCTAAAATATTCCTTGTGTATACTAGCCCATATGTTATCCATCTTTCAAATGCCAGTCTAGATGTCATCTTTCACTGGAGGGTTCCGTAGCCCTTTTACTGAAAGGCTTCCCACATTTTTGTGTCCTACATTTTATTTGGTGTAATATGTTTAAATTGCTTCAACTACATGAAGACCATCAATCATATGAAGCCTTGTGGAAAGTCACGTGGCTTTTGTGCTGCCAATGACAATGGTTCTGTTTCCGAGTTTAACCGGAAACCAAATAATGGAACAATCACTTCATAAAATTAAATATTGAAGAATTTATTAAGGAATTTTAGGAAGGATTCACAGCGTTTGGACTAATCCCAAGGAAACTTTATAGTTTTATGCTTACTATAAACTTAACTTGTGGTAGAGGACAGCAAACTTACTGTGAAAGTTAGATTTTATACATGTGTATATGTGCTTGTGTTTCAGATCTCCTTTAAGATCTGAAAATATGGACAATCATACATAATACTTGAAAGGTTGTAAAATATAAAAACTATAATATATCTCTATATCCATGTTTTATCAGCATCATATACATACAATTATTTCAGGAAACTCTGTGTTTTGGGCCAGGGACATAGCTCAGAGATGCCGTGCCTGCCTGGCAAGCACAAGGTCTTGAGTTTGACAAAAACCAACCAAGTAAAACAGGTATGTGTGTATGTGGGCATATGTGTGTAATCAAGCCTGTTTTCTGGCTTTAGCTCTGGATTTATCTAACATAATGCTAATCATGAAAGACACTAGTAGTTATAGGAGGAAAATGAAGATTCAGAGCAAAGCAATCAGAAGGAAATTATTGAGGAATAATATGTAAAACAGTCAAATAGTATTTTTAGTGTTTGATGATAACAAGCTCCCAGAAGGGGACTGATTAACAATGATGCATAAGCATTTCACACACACATAAAGATTAAAGAAGCTTTTTGTGAAAAATAAAAGGACACTAGACAATGATATAGTCAAGTCTGCATTACATGTTATAAATAAAGAACAGCCTGGCTGACAAATTTTGGATAGCAATTTAAATATGGGATGTTAAGGAAATTCAGCAGGACACAACACCTTCATAAGAATATTAATTTTAGAGTGCGAACAATTTCTTAAAAGGAAGAATGCCATTGTATGTCCATGTACCCTTTATTGAATT
>PVIC010006115.1:34986-55356 GCA_004025085.1 Thryonomys swinderianus | reverse complement strand
GAATATTTCTATAGGAAACTTGGTGTGGGAATGTGATGAGGGGAAGGAATAAATATGATACAGAAAGAAAATAAAAGAGCATGTATAAAGGGGGGAGGAGGGGGAGTGGGTAGGGATATGGGTAAAAATGAGAATTAACTTGTGGCATATACTGGTACAAATTTCCCAATGTTATATGTGATTTTGAGATGTATATAAGTTGTACCAATAAAGAATTCAATAAAAAATTTAGTAGAATAGCTTGTGAAAAGGTTGAAGCAGAAGTATCACAGGCTTGAGCCCCACCAGAGTAACCTATCAAGACACCATCTCAAAACAAAATCAAAAGGCTACAGTTTGTTCAGTGATGGGGTGCTGCCTGCCATGCATAAAACCCTGGGTTCAGTCCCCAGTACTGCAGAAGGAGAAGGAGAAGGAGGAGAAGGGAGACTGGCTACAATACCAGAGGGGAGCAGAGACCCTGCTGTCACTGTGTTTGGGGTGCACATGAGGTGTCCAGGGAAGTGGTCCCCTGATGTGGCTCTCGGAAGCTGCATCTATAAGGCTCACCTGCTTCTGCAGCACCCAAAACTCCTTATACAGACTCTTAGAGACATGGTAGCTCTTTCTGGTAGAGTGGACCCTCAAGTTACGACCTGGCTGACATATGAACTACTTGGATTATGGCTGGAATTTTCATTTTAAATTTCAACCAAGGTCTTCAGTTATGACCAGAATCCCAGCTGCTTGTAATTCCATATGGTCGCACATATAGATCCAGCCCTTTAAGAGTTCTGGGAGGAACATTACAACATCCCTTCCTGTGCGGGGCTAATTGAGAAATCCCGAGCCAATTTCTCTCTGAGGACACCGAGATCTGCCTATGTGTAGGAGAGCCTTTGAAGGCTGTGTCAAAGAGCCTGAGCCTTCAACTGACCAATTTGAGTTACAGACAGTCCTCATGAGGATATTAAGTTAGTAAGTGAAGGGTCCACTGTATTCGTGAGGAACAGCAATTCTAGAACTTCTACCACCAAAATCAACCCTGACTCCCACAGAAATGGGGCGCTTGGGAGACACTAGATTTTCTTTCGTTGTCAATTGCTGTTTTTCTTTACTTTTTAACTTTAAATTTTTCCCACAGTTTGTCCCTCTGGAAAAAAATGTGGAAATGGGGCTTTCACATGTTTGAGGTGGAGGACAGACTCCTGCTGGAATAAAAAAATGAAATCTACCTGGAGCTGCAAGCATACGTCAGAGTTTCCACAGAATCAAGATCTCTCTTTGCAACGTGAGAGGCAAAATTAAGTTGTAATATTCTAGCAAATAGCTGCAGCCATGCGGAATGCTACCCATGGTTCCTCATCTGGTTCCCAAACCAGTGCAGAGGCAAATTTAATTACCTGTCAGGAACTAAATAAAAGGTTTGCTTCATCTAATACTCCCAGTGTGCGGGACAGCTATGAAAACAAGTCTGACGCTCAATCGATTTGCTGTTTACAGGGGCCCAAAGAGGCCCTGAGACACTCAAGAGGGCTACGTGAAGCTTTTGGAAGTTTAAATATTGTCGAATGCATTGTACTCCACAGTTGTCCCTTGCAGATGTCAGAAATAGCCGGCGAGGTGAGTCCCAGGGCATGAGGTCATCCCCAAGCAGCACGCTGTCCTTTCCCCGAGAGGCTGCTGCTTTCTGAATTCAGCCGGCTGCTCCTCTGAACCTCAGGCTACCTCCACCCCCAGCAGCACCAACTGTCAGTGTGTCATGGTGGAAAGAATATTTGGGCACCAGGAGACTTTGACAGACAAGACTAAGTTTACATCCACGACTCTAAACCTCAGTTTCCCCAGCTCCCACCAGGGGAGGTGTGTCACCTGCTAATTAATACCTACAGTGACTTCACTGCTCAGGGTCGGAGGGCCAGAGGCCAGCGAGGGAGCAGTTTCTTTCTTCATGACAATGGAAACAGCACTGTGAGCCACCCACTGAGAACAGGCACTGTGCAGCGAACTGGGCAGGAGGCGGCCGGTCCCAGCAGTGCACACTGAGCCTGCCCACCCCCACTCCCCCAAGGCTTTGCAGAGGTAGAATCAGCCCCTAGGACACCTTGCTTTCCTTGGATTCTGAAGGACAGTTGGTCGGAAACAAAAGACAAATCAGAACTGGGCAGAAGAAATTCCCTTCCTGAAAATCTTTTCTTTCCTGGTCCTAAAGTCAGCAGGGTTGGCTTTCAGAGCCACGACTCTGTGGTGCTATATCACCTGGACCCCTTCCTTACCCTCTCTGAGCCTTAGTTTCCTTGTTTTTAAAACAAATTCTGAAAAAGTAAATCCCTTTTAAAAATGAAAATCACTACGTGCACAAATCTTATTCCATGGCAGTTTCTACCACTTTTCACCCACCGAGAATTTCAGTGAATCAATAGTCCCATCTGACTTCTTCTACACTTAGGATGTTACAGGAAGGGGAGGCCGGGACTGCAGGACACGGTTCAGACCCATCTCAGTCCCATCAGCCATCACAGCATTGTGCTGGCTCTGTGTGGAATGGAGTGAAGACGGCTCCATCTTCCCCCAGCCCCGCCCCCCAGGCACTGTGCCCACCCTGAGCAGAGCTTGCAGGACCAGAGCTCTGGGTCTCACGCCCCTCAGCCCACAGAGACCACCCAGACAGGCCCGAGTCTCGACACAGCTGGACAGGGACTGATGTATGGGGCTCGGCCACCGCTGCTGGCCGTTCAGTGATTGTTGGGGCCACAACAAACTCTACCCACATGGCCACCCCCTTGACCTCGCAGACCAACCTGAAGCAAACTCCTCTGGCTACAGGAGGGTCTCGCTCCACAATCTCAGTCTTCACCAGACCAGGCACAGGAGGGTGGAACCGATGTGGCCCCCTCGAGGGGCTCCCACTCCCTTTTCTAGGAGCGATGCAAAGGAGGATACTGCTGTGCATGTTTAAGGACCTGATGATCAGGAAGATGTGGCATTTTCAGTTTCTCTGCAGGGTGCTGTTTTCCTAAACAGCGCTAATAAAATCCTACTCCACTCCACAGCCCCAGCGCTCATAAATGATTAGCTGCCCTCAGGCCGCATCAGTCTGTTTATCTGATAAATAAGGGCTGGAATATGCAGCCTGCTCTTTGTGCAGGCTCCCTGCCCCCCAGCAGCAGAGCCACCCCCTCCCTGCTTCCTACCACCATCAGCTGGGACAGGACAGAGCCTTTGCCTGGAGCCAGCTCCTTTAGACATTAACAAACCACTACAAGCACCCACCACACCTCCTTAGGATCCTGGTTTAATTACTTAGGAGGAAGAGCGCTGTTTCCCCCTCCCCGGGTCTGCAGGCCCCCAGAGCCCACGGAATCATTGTTCAATGCTTATTACCGCCGCAGGCCCCCAGGCACGGCGTTGCAGGGACCTCATTTCAATATTTACCACTTAGATCACTTAAGGGCTGTCAGCTTTAATAACATTTTATCAATTGGATACTTATATTATTCACGGCTTCATAAAAATAACAAGACCTGCCTTGGCATTTCAATCATACCCAGGCTAATTTTGGTGACTGCTCAGGGATTTCGTTTTTATTAACATTTAGATCCGCCGAGACTGATTCTCTGCCTTGATACACAGAGCGGGAAGTGGCCACGTGGGTAGATTGTGGGGGAGTGGCCGTGGGACCGGTCTCTTTCCTGCTCGTTCCTGAGTCCCGCCACGATGGACTATGTCCCGGGCTCAGGAGGGCAGCAGCTTCCCTGCAGGGCTGAGTGTAGAAACCTGTGTCCTGCAGAAACCCAAGGTCCCCTCCACCCTGCATCCCTGCTCCCCAGAGCCAGGCTGCGGTCGGAGGGCGTGTATCCGAGGGACCGCTGCGTCTGTTCCTCTCGGCCTCTCTCCACAAGGATAACAGGGTTGCTTTTCCCTCAGGCGCCAGAGCTCCGGCCCTTCCCAAGGCTGCCATCGCTAACTTTCCTCTTCCGGCTCCCAAGCCTCCCATCCTCCCGCAGTCAGCCCAGGCCCCAGAAATGCTGCTGGTGCAGCCCTCTCACTTCCAGCCTCTCCCCTCGGCCCCTCCCATCCATTCTCCTCACACAGGCCATGGTTTAAAACCTTCCTTGAACTTGTATTGCTCTCAAACCAAACACAGCATTCACCGGGTCTTGGCTCTGCCCTCCACTTCTGGCCTCACCCACAGCCCTCTCAGAGCCTTTGGGGTTCCCTCTCGGGGCTCCCAATCCCCTGCTCTACACAGTCCGTGCTAGTCTTGACTTTGCTGTCACTGAAGATAGCCATTTCCTGTGCTCTCTCTCACACTGCTTTCTCCTTCTAGTCTCTGTGTTTTGCTACCTACTTAGAGCTAATCACGTTAATCTGTTTTGTTCCATGAACTCAGAGACTCTAACTAGTGCACAGTACTTGCTTAAACAAAATGTTGCACGGATGAACTTCTCCACTCCCTTGCCCCATCTCCTCTATGAGGATCCCCATACTCAGCCATCTTTCACACCATTTGGAATACACAAATAAAGGGAATCAGGCTCATACAAACATTCACATCGCTGGAAAACCTCAGGCTGGTGCCCCAGTCCACAGACAATATGCCAAACAGAGGGACAAGGGCTCAGGGGCGGAGTGCTCGGCCATCAGCTGTGAGATTCCTGAGCGGTCCTCAGTCTTCCTGCACCCTGCTCTGTTCATCTGCAGGCTAGGCCTAAGAGCACCTACATCACAGGCCATTGTGAGAATTAGAGAATTCGTAGATGTACAAGGCTTAGAACAGGGCCTGGCACAGAGCAAGTGCTCCAGAATTGTGAGAGCAAGTGCTTGGAATTGTGAATTTAGATGGGCTCCCTGTTTGCCAAGAGACTTGTGCCCTCTGCTCCCCACCCGAAAAGCCTTGGGAAGCTGGTTGCCATTTCCTGTTGGTCCAAAGAGGGCCCTAGCGAAGAGGAGGCCCACCGCGTCCCTGCCTTTGCTGGGAAGGCCGAACCAGGGGGCCGGGGATGGGGAGAGTTCAGTGAGCCTCCCCTCTTATCCATCCTTCCTGCTCTCCAGACTTCCCAGGTCTCTGCAGAAAGAGGGCACTCCTCAAAAAAGGGCAGGAAAGGTTCTCGGCCACCGCGGCTCCCAGAGAAGGATCGCCACTTCCTCCTGCCCCGCTGGGCAACCTGTGTTCAGCAGACACTGGCTTTTCTGGTCACCTCAGGAAGAAGGGAGGGGACAGCGTGGCTTCCTGCCCTCCTCCTGGCTGGAGTCCTTGGGACACTGCAGATTCTCCAAGACTGCTAGATGCTCCTAGACTCCATCCGTGCCCAGAAGTGCCCCTGATTCTGTCACTAAGCTTGTCTATGGCTCACCGTCTATGTCGATTACGGAGATGTTAAATGCCTCCCTGGTGATGGGCCGCAAGATTTCCACTCCCTGGGGCTGTGTGCCCGGGCACACCTGTGTGGGAGGGCTTTGCAAAGTAAGATGCAACACCAAGAGTCCCAAATTGCGGGAGCAATCGCCCTGACGAAACCTCCCCTTGACAGACAGTGTCTTTTGTTACAGGTGGAGGTGTTGATCCTCCTCTAATCGACGGCTTAATTAAGTCTGCTGAGATGAAAGAGTCCTTTTGCTTTGGGAGCTAATATTTATAGACAACCCTCTCTCTCCCCAGCCTCTGCACTGGAGGTGTTAACAACCTGAGAGCTAAATCAAATAAAAATTATGAAACTCATTTCTTCACTCTACAAAAATCACTGGCAAACTCAGAGCAGACCCTCCAGACTGAGCAGTTTTGTTCCTGCTGCAGAGCCTGGCACTGGTTAGGCCTGGCGTAGGCTTTGGTGTACGGTGAGCGCACTGGAGCGTTTGTTGAATTTTGAGAGAGTACAGTCTGTTTGGGTGGCTTTCTTCCCAGGCAGGCTTCTCTATGGTACAGTGGTGAAGAGAGCGGCTTAGGAAGTACATCCTAAGAATCCTGCCGCTAGCTCTCAGCCTTGGGCAAGGTGATCTATCTACCTCAGCTTCTGGACCTACAATACCCTATCTTAAAGACTGTAGACTTTGGCACAGGAGTTGGGACCATTCTAGGTAGTGAGAGTAGGTAAACATGGTAGCAAATGATAAGTCAACCACCATCTCTGCTCCTGATCAGGTCCTTGGTCTTCCTGTGCCTTGCTCTGTTCATCTGCAGATTAGGCCTAGGTTCTTCCCAGAAAAGAAGTCTGGGAAGCTCTAAAGATGTCTTATTTCCTAGCCTGCTCAGTTCAAGTGTATTAGGACACCTCACTGGGCAAATGAAATCAAAGTCACAGCGAGATGCCACTTCATACCCACTAAGCCAGCTATCATACAGAAAGTTAGAAAATCACAGTTTTGGTGAGGGCAGTGAGAAATGGAAACCCTCACAGATTGCTGGTGGTTATGTTCAGTTGGTGTCTCATAAAGTTAAACAGGGTGGTGGTGCATGTCGATAATAGTTACTTGGGAGGCTGAGCGAGGAGAATCTCAAGGTTGAGACCAGCCTTGGCAACTTTGTGAGACTGTATCAAAATGAAAGATAAAAGGGAATGGAGATATTACCCAATGGGGGTAGTACTGAAAAAAACAAAAACAAACAAAAAACGCTAACCATAGAACCATAGTACCATACATCTGGCAATTCTACTCCTAGGTATATATCTTAGTCTATTTAGGCTGCTATAACAAAAAATATTTTAGGCTCAGTAATAATTTATAAACAATAGAAATGTATTGCTCACAATTCTCAAGATCAAGGAGCTGGCAGTGGCAGATTCCATATCTATTCAGGGATCCCACATGTCCTCACATGGTAGAGGAGCAAGGTCTTCCCTCAAGCCTCTTTCTAAGGGCAGGGTGCTCATGTCATACAGGCTCCACCTTTTAACGTCACCACAATGGAGATCAGGTTTCCATAATGTAGAAAGGCCATGAACCTTCAAACAAAAGCCAAAATAATTGAAAACGTACTGAGACAAATACTTGTACACCAGTGCTCATCGCAGCATTATTCACAATAGAAATGTAGAAACAACTGAAATATTGTCAACCAATGATCTAGAAACAATGAAGTGTATTCACATAACAATATTACTCAGCCATAAAGAAGAATGGACCTCTAGTACATGGTACAACTTGGACGAACCTTAAAAACATGCTAAATAAGAGAAGTCAGGAACAAAAAGTCATGTACTATGTTATAGCATCTGTACAATATATTTAGGTATTGGTCAGCTTTCTCATTGCTGGGACAAAATATCTACATCTGAAACTTAGCAAAAGAGGTTTATTTCAGTTCATGGTGTTTTTCATGTATGATTACCTGGATCCAAGGTGGGATTTCATGGCAACCAGAAGCAGGAAGCAGGAGAAAATCCAGAGAGGAAGGGGCCAGGGGACAGGTAGAGTCCCCAAGGCCACACTCCCATGACCTGATTCCTCCTATCAGGCCCCACCTCTCAAAAACCCATTCAGCTGTGAGCTCATTGAGCTGTGACCCCGTTGATTTGGTTGGTGCCCTGACAGTCCAGTCATTTCTCCAGGAATCTCTAAATCTAGTCAAGTAGACAATCAGGATTAACTCAGAGTCTAGAATAGACAAAGCTCTACAAAAAGATTAATGGTTGCTACAGTTACCTACTCAACAGTTGAAGTTGATCTGCGGAGACACAGCTATTGGATATGGATTTCCTCCGGGGGTGGTGTGATGTTGTATGTCATAGTGAGTATACTGAGGGCAGTAAGTTTGACCCTTTCAGTGATCGTGGTACCATTCACTCCCCTGCACCTGCATACTTGTGCCCTGTAGTCCCACTGACTGGGACCAGACACCACAGTACCATACTCAGACCCAAACTGAGAAATGGGTCACCCAGTTTCCATTTCCCCTGCAGGAGAAGTTGCCCTGCTAATCTTGACACTGACCGAACATCTCAGACACAAAAGGAATAGCAAGAAGTCCTGGTTTTCACTGCTTCTGTCTCCCTCTTGGCCTGGGTAGGTTTTGTTCCACTTGGAAGAAGGTTGCTTTTGAAGTTCAGAGGCATCAGAACAGTTGAGTCAAGAAGAAAAGGCCAGAGATAAAGACACTGAGGAGAATACGGAAGCCTTCCTATTCCGGGTCCTGGGAGGAAGGACAGAGGAAGGGAGGCAGGAAGAAACCAAGGGAGGGAGTGGAGAAAGTGCACTAGATGGAAGAACCCATGAGGAGGCCAGCCTTCCTGGAGAAGGGTAGGGGTGAGGCGATGAGAGCGGGGGTACCTGAATGTCAAGGCCTTGGACAGATGGCCAAGGAGTTCTCTTGCAGGCTCTAGAAAGTCACCAGAACTTCTTGAGTCAGTAACTGGCAGGAGAAATACCCATGTTATAAGTTGACCATTTGAAATACCCATGTTATAAGCACAACTCATAACAGACAAATCTTAGAGGATGTTGATGCATGCCCATCGACAGATGAATGGGTAAAGAGAATGTGATATATATGCATAGTGAAGTACTACTCAGCCATAAAATTTCCCCCAAAGCACAACATTTGAAACTGTTTGTTCTTGGGACGTAGATATTGCTCCTGTGGGAGACCATGAAAGGCTTTATAAGTAGAGTGAACAGTATTTCACATACATGGAGCCAGTGGTGTGTCCACAGTTTATACAAAACTTCTCACTATGAGATGCTGGGAAAAGGTCCTAAAATTCTATTGCTCTTTTCTTCATAGGATCCCCTTGTACCTTACACGATAGAATGAGATGCTTCTGAACTGGTCAGTCGATATGCCTCAAAATAACAGCCTTTTTACTTATTTCTGTGGTTAACTCAAATCATTTTTTCTATTGTTTTCTTCTTTCCCTTTTTATTAGTGTGTGCTTGCATTACATAATAAATACATTCATTATGAGTATATTGGTTCTTTTCACTTCCCCTTTCCCTCTCTCCAGTCTTCTCTCATCCCTTGATCTCTTCCTTATCCCCTCAATGTCTATTTTCCTGTTTCTTATCATCTATATTGATTTTTATTTATAATTTGTATTTCTCATAGAAGAAAAATTGTGTTACATTTAACCTTCTGTGCTTCATTTCCCTTAGAATTTTGGTTGCAAGTTACCTCTGTCTTGCAACAAAAGAGTCAAAGTCATGCTTTTTATGGCTGAGTAGTACTTCACTACGCATATATATCACATTCTCTTTACCCATTCATCTGTCGATGGGCATGCATCAACATCCTCTAAGATTTGTCTGTTATGAGTTGTGCTGCTATAAACATGGGTGCATGTATTCCTGTAATATGACTTCTTCAACTCTTTGGGGAAGATACTGTACCCAGAAAAGGGATAGCTGGGTCAAATGGAATCTCTATGTTTAGTTTTCTGAAGAATATTCATGTTGATTTCCACAGTGGTTTTCCTAGTTTACATTCCTATCATCAATGTGGAAGGCCTTCTTTCCATACAATCTGACCAGTTTGTTGTTTTTTAATTTTTGCCAAATTGTTCTGTCTTAAGGCTGAAAATGACTCTAACATCACCAATGCTTTCATGTGAAATCCAGGGTCTGACATAAAATTTCCCCCAAAGTGTCCACCGGCCTCCCACCTGAACCCCACAGTGACTGGGATCTATTGACATGATCTTCTTCATCTGTAGAAATGTCTAGCTTTTAGAAACGATATCCTTAGGTAAAAACAGCCCTGACTACCTGTGATTTGATTCTGTTGGCCTCATTCCTCCTCATAGAGCTGCCTAAAACATTTATGTTTATCCTTCTACATGATGGCTCTTAAGTACCTTAAATTTTCTACTGTATTCTCAACACCTACACAATAAGTCTTTTCTTTTATGTATTTTGCCTGTGACACTGCTCTAAGACTCTGAACTACCCAAATAATTTTTCTCTTTTTTTATATTCTTCATTTCATATTCACATTCTGCATTTTCTCTGAGATACTTTGGCACATCTGTTCCCTCGATTAGCATCACACAGGAAAACCTAGTAATGGCATGATCTTACATCCTCATCCTACACACATGATACTTCTCAGGTATGAAAGCAGGTACTAGACTTATCAGCTGTTTTACAGCAGGTTATGTGGGGTAATCAACTATCTTAATTACTTTCTTGTTGCTGGGATAAAATACTTGACACCCACAAATTAAAGGAGGAAAGTTTTCCTTTAGCTCACAGTCATAGAAGTTTCAGTCCACAATCAGCTGGCTTTAAGGGAGGCAGATGACAGAAGGGCATCACAGAGGAGAAACAATTTATAGCACAGCAGGCAGAAGGCAGTGAGGCAGCAAGCAGGAAGAAAAGAAGCAAGCCTCCCTTTTCCTGTTATTGTATCCAGGATACAAGACTTCTGGGTGGTGCCACTCACACCCTGGATGGACCTTCGTATTATATATAATAATAATTCATGCCCAGAAGTATGCTAAATCAATCCCAGCATCACACTCCCTAGATCCAGGCAGCTCCAAAAAGCCCCACCTATGAGGACATGAAGCTTTGGGGGAACTTCTAGATATAAGACATGACATTAAGTGGAACTGAACAATGTGACATCTGATGGGCAGAGAAACAAATAGCAGCAACCCAAGGAAACATTACAGTAATCAGGGGTTTCCCACAGCTGCAGAGATTGGACACACAGCAACAAGTGATGTGCCAGAACCAAGCAGTCCTTGGCACCTGGGAGTTTGGCACCAAGTGGCACATGGAAGGGAAACCTTTCCTCACTTTCCTCAGCTTCTTTCTATCTAAACTTTTCCTCCCCACCAGTGGATTGGATGCCCCCAACTCTGCATGCATGTAGATTTTAGGATTCTAGGACAAGATGATAAGACTGCTTTCAGTAAGGAGTTTCACTGTTGATTATCAATATCACTCCAGGCTTAGGAAGGAATAATAGAGACATGAATATTGAACATATACACACTAGCAACAAGGACTGGAGGACAGAGTCAGAATGAAAAGTGCACTGAGGATACTTAAAGCTGTTAAGAAGCCAGGAGTAGTGGTACATGCCTGTAATCCAGTGTTCAGGAGGCTGAGGTACAGCATCGGGCGTTTGAGGCCAGCCTGAGCTGTAGTGAGTTCCAGGTCTGCCTGGACTCCATAGTGAGATGCTATCTTTTTTTTTTTTTTTTAAAGAGCTTTTGAGTCCCAGTCTTGAGCCAGCAGTGCCATTATCCCTCCTACTGAGTGACAGGCCCAAGTTTATAGGGTGGGATGGGGAGAAAGACTGCCAAAACTGCAGACCAGATGGGACTCAGCCACGATCTCCAGGTCAACGGGCTTGCTGTGGTTCCTTGGCTTTCCTGAGTGTAAATGAAGAAATGATCCAATCAGGAAGCATTCTCCAGAAGCACTTTGTACAGTGAACAAAAGGAGAAATCCATCTGTTTTAGGTCTCCGAATCCAACAGAATCTAGGGGTGAGGAACAGGAAAAAGTGATGAGACGAAGGTGGAAATAGTTAATAGAGAGACTGACTTCTATAATAATTAGCTAGCGAAACCTGGGCCACACTGTGCCCATCTAAGAGCTCCTATCACTATGTGGAAGGTTGTCCTGCATGTGAAGCCTACAGTGGGAAATGGCAGAGTTTTGTCCAAGTGATTTTACTGTAAAGAATCCACACTCTTAATAAGGCATGGGAAAGTCATGGGAGGTAGCAGGATGAGGCACAGCAAGGCCGAGGGCCGGATCTCTTGCAATGTTTGGAGCCTGTCAAGACATTTGAGTAGAATTTTATGCAAATTTAATCAGCTCCAAAATCAAATCACAATTATTTAACCCATTATCCCTGGTCCAGAGTACTGTCAGGCACATTATTCTCTCCAGCCCCTCACTCTGTGAAGAGGAGGACAAAACCGAAGTGTTTACTGTCATTATTATGCATCCTGTTACTAAACCCCACAGTCACTAAGTACCTACAGCACCTTTAACTAAAGAAACTAATTGCAAGCCACTTTCAATATCACTTGTTTTTTAATTTAATGCCCTCAGAGAGATATAATTGGGCTGGAGGGAAGAATTTTCAGTGAAGTCATGAATTTGCTATATAAATACAAACAAGAAAGAAAGCTAATACAGTAAGGGAATATGGGATTAATTTTGAAATTGTCTGATTAGTGGATTGCTGCCCATCAATAATTGCCTTCTATTTTCCCAAGGCCCTCTCTTTATTGGAGTTTGGCACCGCATCTGCCCACAGTCTGTCAATCAGCCCGTGCAGCTGGGAGGGTCTGGAGACACCACAATTGGAAGCCTGCTGGGGCGCCTTGTTAGACAAAGCAATATATCCCAGACGTGAAAATACTCACATTTTAACTCGGTTGCTAACGCCTTTACACTTGATCTTCTTCCCGCATTGGAGCCAGCCTCCATGGAAGTAGGCCTCATTTTTTTAAAAAAGAAAGGAAAAAAAAATCACAATTGCCTGTTTACATGTATTTTACAGGTCTGGGCACTGCCAGAGTCTGAGGTCAGAAACACCTTCCCCCTCACAGAGGCTCAGTTGCCCAGTAATGTTGTTAGATCAGCTTGGCCACAGCTGGAATTTCTAAAGCAACATTAGCGTCATGGAGGGTCTTGAAACACACTTCGTACATTCAAAAATGAAGAAAGATGATCAGAAGGGTACGAGCAAGTGTGCAGATGACAGGTTTCTCACTGAGTGCTTAAATCTGGAATGTTCCATAAGCTCTGAGAACATTTCCTGTCACTCCTCTCCAGGCCTAATGCTCTCAATATCTTAGGCTCTTGATCAGAGAAAAGAGAGAAGGATTTGTTGACTGAACTCACCATAAACATCTTTGCAAACCACACACAGACACACACACACGCACACACACACATGCACAAAGTTGTGGCCCGGCTAATGATATGTTTATGCCATGTCCATTTCCAGAAATATTTATGCCTGTCTTGCCAGCAATCAGTCAAAATATACAAAAATGGATTTGCATGTAAAGATGGTTCATTTGGAAGACAAAAAATAATGGGGCAAAGATGGCTCAGAGCATGCTCTGTGTTTGGTTCTCTTCCACTATTTATCTTTCCTGTTTTGTAAACTGAGCATTTATCTTCAGTGAGGACTTGTTCTTATGAGGTAGGAATATAGTGACCTGGGAGCAAGGTCTCTGTAGCAGCATACGGGTTTAGTAGCTACTGAAGGGCAGTTTCCTCCCAAAGCCAGGCCCCTGCTCTGCCCCCTAGGCAGTTTTGGTGCCATCCTCCATACTGCCCAGCAGATGTTTGTGTGTGCCTCTCTGGGGGCACTGGCAGCCCACTGGGTCCAGGGGCCAAGGTCCACAGGACACAGCTAGAGTCGAGCAATAACAGCCAGTGGTACTGTGGGCAGCTCATGTCCACATGCTCAGCAATCTCAGAAACCCACCCCGACATGCCCTCTACTTTCCAGTGTGTTCTATAGTGGGAGTGTGTCATGCCACACTATGTTTGTCACACCTTGAATGACTAACAAGACCAGGGATCACTGGGTGTTGGCGCTTGGTAACCAAAACACCCCACATAGATACATCAGTACCCCCGGAACACACCACTTGGGCCTTGACAGGGAGCAGGCTGGGGCCAGTCTGGAAATGTCAGAGGAGCTGTGACTACTAAGCGTTAGAAGCAGACAGAGCCACTTAAAGCTCTAGTCTAGGGCCTTCTGTCCAAGAAAGAGGGCATTTTGTTATGACTAACAGTAGTAAACCTTGTAATGACTGTTCATTAGAGCACTAATCAGGGCAGCTGCCTTGGCTGCTTACTCGCTTTAGAGAGCTGAGTCCACAGATAGACAGAGCTTAATCATCACTTCCCAGGTGCAGGACTTGTGGCCTGCGGTGCGGAGGGTCTTCCTCGCATCTTTCTCTTTCCAATCTGCCGCCCCTCCCACTTTCAGCTCCAGCTTGCAGGCAATCACGGTTTCTTTTCGTTATGGTTAAAACCACATAGAGCAAAGGAGTGACTGGCAAAGTCCATCTCTCTAGGCCTGAATGGGCTTTCAGGGCCTCCACAGCGCGTTCCTGCTGCTCCCCGAGTGCACTCTCCCTTCCTCTCTGGCTGACTCTTCACCTCCTGAGCCCGGCGAAGGCTCCCACTCGTTCTTGCTCATCCTTCACCTGCAGTGCTTCTCTTCTCCGCTGGTCCAGATGGGCGTTTCTGCAAAGCGGGCCCTGACTCACGGCTTCCGGCGGCTCTGCTTCCGCTCTTCCCAGTCACACCAGCACATCATCTCCTCCTTTCTGAGTCGGGGGCATTGGTGGTTGTCAGCTGTCACTGAACAATGGCGGACCTCTGTGGTTCTTTCCTCTCACATTCGGGCAGACTCTTGGGGCTGTGAGTGCTGGGCAGGGCACGTCCACACCAGAATGTCACTTGCTGTTGCACCCCTAGTGCTGGAATGATGCTTGATACAAAAGAGGTACCCAAAGAATATATGTTGGATGAATAAATTAATGTGGATAAATGAGTAAATTCTAAGATAATCCTTATTAACATGTACGCCTTGACTCTAATGGAGTAATTTTTAAAACTGGGTTTCTTTGTGGAGAAAAATAATAGGACCCTCCAAAAGGAGAAACACTGATGTCAAGGTTATAAAAAGTGTTTTTTAGGGCCGGAGGGTTAGCTCAGTGGTTCCGGCGCCTGCCTCTCAAGCGCAAGGTCCTGAGTTCGATCCCCGGTAACCACATATAATGCCGGGCATGGTGGCTCACGCCTGTCATCCCAGCACTCGGGAGGCAGAGACAGGAGGATTGCTGAGTTCGCGGCGGCTTGCCTGGGCACCATAGTGAGCTCAGGGCCAGCCTGAACTACAACGTGAGACCCTGTCGCGAAAAAAAAAAAAAGTGTTTTTTAAAAATAAAAATTATAAAAAGAACTCCTAGCTCCTTTAGTGAAGCAAAGCATGGGCCCTGAAGGGTTGGGAAAGCATGTCATGGTAGGAGGACTGGCCCGGCCAGCCACGTGGTTCTAGCACCCAAGGCTCCCTCCCCTCATCACAGGGAGACTGCTACTGCCCTCAGCTCGTTTCCTGCAGCAGAGTTGAGAGAAGTCTGGGGCATTTAAAGCAGATTTCCCTGAAGGCCCAGGGACACTGAGGAAACATTGTCTGTAGTGAGTGTAGTCCCACATGTTGTGTGAAGGGCACAAAGGAAACAGAGAAAAATGGCCTCCACTGAGGGCCGGTATCACTCATATTATAAGAAGGCTCCTTTAGAAAAGGGGGGGGGGAGGTGGAAGAAGGACATGGAAAGAGAGCTGGGACCATGCCTATGTCTCACATGATCCTGTCAGTCCCCCTCTCCAGGGATGCAGACAGAACTGGGAACCTATCTGTTAGGAACGAGCACCGTGCTTGCAGGAACTGCAGTTGGGTGTGTGTGACAGGACAGTGGGAGTCTTTTGAAACACCTTCTATCTCCATCAACCACAATCCTTTTTCTAGCTTCAGCCTACAGAAGACTGCCTGAGTTTACTTACATCACGAACACATGCACTGGCTTTAAAAAAAAAAAAAGTTTCAACCTTGATTCCCCAAGATTCTCACACCAAAATGAAAATGAGAGGAAAGAAAGTTCTGAAGCAAAATGACTCCCTAACCATTAACTTTGCTAGAAATGTGACTGATGATGTGATAAGAGGGTGCCCAGACTGTACAGAATGCAAAACAGGAATTCCAAGGTAACCGACTACACAGAAAGAACTAGGTAACCGACTGCATATTAGGAACAGTCTCCATTTTCCCACTCGGAATGGAACAATCTGCAGCATAAAAGGAGGGTAAATTTGTCAGGGCTCGCCGTGAGCTCGTGAGGAGGTATGAATGGAGAGAATTCCTAAAAGAGATCCTAACTTAATCAATCACTTGAAGCAGGAGGCAAAAGCTGTCTTCAGAAATAGATCAAAAGGGTTGTCTTGGCCAGGCCTGCACACACCGTATCAATCTCTGGCCCTGGCCAGGAGAGACTCCAGGCTCGCCTCACAAACTGTGCCCACAGCAGCCTTGTCTATGCACAGGAATGGCCTGAAACACAATCCCATGTGCAGCCGATGGGGCTGGGGCTGTGCAGAGTATGGGTCAGGACTAAATGAAAATTCCCTTGGATTGATTTTCCTGCTGATTCTATTCCTGTGGAATATACAATAAATTCATCCTCACATGGACAAATTAGTGAGGCCCCATATGAGATGGAAAAGGACCTGAGGCAAGAAAGGAAGGTCATAACTGGCTTGTGCCACAGATAGGAGACATGCCACGCTGCCTTTGGCTCAGTCTGAGGCCTTTTCCTGTCTGCCAGCTTTATTGCTCAAGGCTCTGGCCCTAACAGCCAGCCTCAGCCCACCTATTTCTTTGTGCAGATAAGTAGTGACACTGATTGCTTTTGTTTTTCTAATACAAAAACAATGAACTATATCTTGTGCTAATTGTCCATCTTCTCACTGTATAATATGTATTTTTCACTTTAACCTTGAAAATATGGTTCTTTAATTCATGATGCTCTAAAGCAACAATCAATGTCTTGAATTAACTTCTGTGCAGAGTAACACTGGGAGTGTGCAACCCTTGGCAGAACTGAGAACAGAGCCTTTCAAATGAGTCTTGACGTTCTGGGGTTCTGATGAGAACCCTGCTCTACAGCTGAGTAAGTACCGCATTTAACATCCCATAACTCTTTCATGGCAGAGCGGAGCTTGAATCTGGCTTTAATTCTGTTCTCTTCCCTCTGGTCCCAGGAGTGAATTTATCCTGAAGTTCAAACTTCAGCCCCATATTAGCACTATGACTTCCAAGTCCCCAGAATCCCTGTATGTGAGTTACATAGTCATTTACTTTTGTAGAACATCGAACAAGAGTTAAAACCTCTGTCCTCCGCACTCCAGCTTTCCCAAGTGTCACTCTCCTCTTGTTGGATGGCCTTTGAGTGGGTGGGAGCTCTTTTAGAGTCTTGTTGAAAGAAAGCTAAGTTAGAGAGTCATTTAGTTTGCATTTGGTAAGATACGATTTTATGATTTGCAATTACTTTCCACATAGAGCTAAATTATTGCTGTCTTTGTGTAAAAAACAAAACCAAACCAACAAACACATGCATATAGTAGCAAATCAAATAGTACAGCTGACTTGGAGAAAAATTAGATAGAACTAATATGACAAAACCAGTAGCAGGCCTTCCCAACTCTCCAGGATGATTATTTTCAATGATTTTGGTAATTATATTCAATTTCTTTTGACATTTATTTCCATGTTTTTAAATTAAGTTCTAATGCTTCATTTAAGTGAAGAAAAAATGTGAATATATAAAACTTTCCTGACATAAGTTCTTTAAAGTCACTTGGTTTTGGTAAAGGGAAATATCTAAATTTGTTCTGAATATTTTAAAAATCAAATGTTACTAAAATAAACTAATATTTTATAATACTTTTACTACACTTGATCTTAGCCAAAAGGCCGAGAAGCGATTATATAATACTTTTAAAAACATGAGAATAATTAGGTTATTTTTATTATCTCTAACAGATAACTCTTTTGTTTTATAAATATTACACATTATCTATTGATTTATTTCCAGTGATAAAGCTGTAACTCCTGTGGACTTATTTACTTCCTCTCTCCCATATTCTTTTTATAATGATGTTATCATTTTTTGTTAAATCAATAGAGTTCACATTTTATATGACAGTTAATGTTTTTGCAAGTATAAAATTAATGTACTTTCAAATAATTCTTCCCAACAGAAAATCATGCATAAATTCACCAAGACAAGAATGTTCCTAACAGAATTATTCATAGTAGCCTCTTACTAAAACTGACCCAAATGCCCATCAGCAGGAGATAAATTGTGATATCTGCATATAATCAAGTACCCTATATATGATAGCAAATGAACTATTACATTCAACATGAATTAATCTTAAAACCATAACATTGAATAATAGAAACCAGACAAATGATAGCACAGAAATACTATTTATCACATATAAAGACAAGTGATTTAGTAAGTTAGAAATTAATGTTAAATATTAATATTAATTAAGCTGGATGATCTTGGGAAATTATAATGACTACAAAGAGACAAGAGTAAAGTTGCTGAATGCTGGTAATATTCTATTTCTTAATGTGGGTTCTTCTGTGGGTATATTCATATGTTCACAGTCTGATTTCAGAAGGCATCTCTTGCAATTTTTGTAATTTTCTTTTTCACATCCATAAAAGATATTTACATCCTTATTATTAAATGATACCTTTTGACTTCTCAGCTTTTGAAGATTTCATTTCACCTGGAACACTTGTGTCTTTACCCCGTCTTCTCTCAAATTTTTGTTTTTTTTGTTTTTTTTTTTGAGACAGGGTCTCGCTTTGTAGTTCAGGCTGGCCCTGAGCTCACTATGGTGCCCAGGCAAGCCGCTGCGAACTCAGCAATCCTCCTGTCTCTGCCTCCCGAGTGCTGGGATTACAGGCGTGAGCCACCACGCCCAGCATTTCCTCTCAACTTTTATTACTTTATTCCATTTTTATAATACCTTGGTTTAGAGTATTTACATTCTTTTCAGTAATCAAAAATACTACATTTGTTTTAGTTTATTTCTGATGCTAAATAAATTGAGTGTGTATCATCAGATTATTATACTGTAGTTTTCCCAATTTCTCTTAAGTAATTAAAATATATGTTCTTATTCATCAAAAAGATTTTATGAAACAGTTACCTCTTCTCTTCCACTCTGTTCTTGCATATTCAAATCTGTCTGTTGGTTGTTCTACTATAGTATTAGGGTGATAGTTTGGCTGGGAATAAAATTCTTGAGTCATACTTTCTCAAGAAATTATGCTGTATTGTCTTTTAGTTGCTTTAAGTCTTGTCTGATAAGTCTCACATTCTACCATTTCATAACTAACTCATTTTATAATTTAGCTTCTTTCTCAAAAAAGGCTAGTAATTGTATAAAGATTTATTTTGAAGTGGATCACTCTGGCTCAGTATTTCCTAGCCGTGCTCTTTCCTTACAAAGATGTATACTTTTCTTTTATTTCAGGAAAGTTCTCTTGAATTCTACCTTTGTTTTGCTTATTATTCAATCTTGCCATCTTTGAAGACTCTATGTTGGATTCCTTGACTGGCCTTCCCTCACTGTCATTTCCTTCTCAAGCTATTCTTCATCTGTTGATTTCATTTCTCATTTCTGTGCTTTATGCTAGTAGTCTTAAATGAAGAATGCATATGAAAGGCATAGACTTTCTAGAAGGTATGACCATTAATTTAAAATATTTTCATCTTCTACATGTACTCTTTCATTGTTCTGCTAGGAGGACTGCTGAGTTAAAGGCTTGCCTGGGCTACATAGTGAGCTCAGGGCCAGCCGAACTACAAAGCGAGACTCTATCCAAAAAAAAAAAAAAGCTAGTTCTGCTAGCAGATACATTTCAGGTTGATGTATGGATTCTACTTCCCATAAAGCTTGCACAGTCATGTATTACTCATGTAGATGAAGCCTCATTTAAGAAAGGTACCATAAGCCCTCGGTCTATGTTATGCCTTACCATCTCTAATATACAGTTATGTTAGGATTGGCTTTCCTCACTGCAGCCAAAATGCTTAGTCCTTTATATGATACTAAGGGCTCATTTGAATGAGGCCCTTACTTGACCCAGTGACTAACATTGTACTTGGCAGTGCCAGTCCTATATTCACCTACAATGGGCTTTGTCTTCCAGCTTGCCTGCTTCTAATCTCTCCTCACCTTGAACAAAAATAGATGAGCATTACAGAGGAAAAGAACAATGCCCTGATTACAGCACCTGTTATAAATTTTGAATCTCACTGACCTGGCTTGTTTGCAATAGCCCTAGACGAGTTCAACCTTGGGAACCACACCTTCAATGTCAGAGGTGATGGACCTGTTCTAGCAACTAACACTGCAACAACAGGAGGTCCTGCCCCTCCACTACTTCTATCCAGATGCAGAAAAGAAAATGAAAGGAACAAATATCTCAAAATCTGGTGATGACATTATGTGTTAGTCAGCTTTTCATTACTGTGACAACATACCTGAGGAAATCAATTTTTTTTTTTTTTTTTTTTTTTTTGCTTTTGAGACAGGGTCTCGCTTTGTAGTTCAGGCTGGCCCTGAGCTCACTATGGTGCTCAGGCAAGCCGCCGCAAACTCAGCAATCCTTCTGTCTCTGCCTCCCGAGTGCTGGGATTACAGGCGTGAGCCACCACGTCCAGCATTGTGGTATGCGGTGTTCATTGTTGGTGGGCATGTCTCCATGTCCAGCATTATATGTGGTTACCAGGGATCGAACTCAGGACCTTGTGCCTGCAAGTCAGGCGCTGGAACCACTGAGCTAACCCTCCAGCCCAGGAAATCAATTTTGAGAAGTTTA
>PVIC010006115.1:0-34886 GCA_004025085.1 Thryonomys swinderianus | reverse complement strand
GGGGGAGAGCCAGAAAGGAGGAGACCATTAGTTAGCAACCAAGACTTCAACATAATAAGCCTTTTGGGGACATTTTAGATCTTAACTATAGAAGATGGCTTTGATCTTTTTTTTGACTAAACCTCTTTTGTAATCTGTTCAATAAAATAAGCTTTGAAGAAAGAAAAGAAAAATGATTGAAGCAAGGCACCAGAAACAGAATTTTTCCAGTGTTGCCATGCTGCAAATTCATTATAGAGTAAGGACAGCAAGAAAAATAATATATTTTATTAATCTCACTTCTAATCCATAACTTTTGTCAGAGTACCTAGTCCCTATGGGAGAGTCTTCTGAAAGGATGCAAGAGAAAGTTTATTACAAGCTGATTCCTATTTATCTTATCTATATATCCATTAATCTAAGAATAAGAATGTATTAAAGAATTAAGAATATAAGTATTAAATATAATTATGAATATAAGTATTAAAATGATACATGAATCTATGAGTTGTTTTTCTGGATTTCCCCCAGTCTCAGGGAGGGTCTTGGATACCATGATCATTCACTCATGACTTAGTCTATACCAGCATGATTTTGATAAGGAAGAAGTAAGCAACTCTACACTAATTTCCAGTGCTCACAGTTATGGTTTCATATTTTCTCAAATATTTATTAAAACTAATAGGGGAAACATTTTCATTAACTTTTGCCAACTCAATATAAACTCTGATTTGAGCATGTCTTCTTCTCATTGCCACTAATAATCCACATGGCTTAAAAATTCTTCACCATGCAATTATTAGATTTATATTATTCTAACAGGTCTATACTGCAGATTCCACTGTAAATAACATACACAGCAACACTAATTAATAGTTTTTAAAGCCATCTGCTTACTGATGGCCCAAAAATTTTCTCTTGCCATTACCTTTCACAAAGTAGTTTAAATTACATTCTGAAAGGTAGAACATCTTCCTCTGTACAGGTGTAGGATAAAATGTTCCCAAAACATACAGTATAACATAATATCCTGAACCTTACAAAACCAATTTTATTTAATTAAGGATAATTCTACCTCTTATGTTGATGTGCTTTTATAATAATATCAAGTACATAATTATAAACATGTTCTTTCTCCATTAAGTGAATTACTAACATCTCTGTCAAGTATAAAATCTGTCCACCTGTCTTACCTTTTTAAGATACTTCAAGATGCCTTAGAAAATTGCAGTTCAGCAGAATTATACTGTTAATGCTCAATTACTAATTTTGTTGTTCTTTTAAAAATATCTTTAAGCTGTGACAATAAAGTACCACTAAAATATTAAGACTAATTAATAGTGATTTAGTAAGTCTTCAAATAAATTTTTGGCAAAATTACTAGAAAATGGGAAATTGAATGGCTCTAAAGACTAGGAAATAACATCTTTTGCAAATTAGGTGAGTCCTGATTCAATGATTTGGACAAAATTGAAATAATCTTTCATTATCACTACATGATTTTGACACTTAGCCAGATATCATTTCTAAGACTTCAGTCATAATGTTTTAAAAGATTCATTTTATTTTGATTTATTTATGTCAGGGTTCTCCATTTTTATAACCATTAAAGTGAAATGGAATTGATGCTAAACATGTCTCAATTTGAAAGTAACTCATATTTATATATAGTCACCTATGAATATTTGAAAGAACTGAAAAATGCTTCACTGAGTATTATTGAGTGATCATTTTCTAATAAACTTTATAATTTAATCATTATCAAAATTTATAACATTTAGTGTAATTGTACATTGCTAATAACTGCAATAGCTCAATCAGAAGTAAAAAATGAATACTTAAGAAACATAGATCCAAGAAATTTAAAAAATTAAATTTTAGGTATGATTTTTGTTGCAGAGAAATTAAACTGGTAATCAATAGCATCTTTTGAACATAAAGGTGTTGGGATAAAAACTACATGGAAGAAGTGGAAAGGAAAAAGGAGTATTAGGAAAACAAAGAATACATAAAATATTTGTCTACTAAAAAGAGCTCACATTTATATGTTGGTATATATAGATATTCAAATCTGAATGGGTAAATTCAAAGTTATTCAGACCATTTAAATGCATCCTGGATTGGCGTTTCCTGGCCCCAGGTCTAGACTTGAGAAAATGATGGAAAAAAATGTTAATAATGCAGATGAAACTTAAAAATGTGTTCTGTCTTCAGCCATTTTATTGTGAATAGGAAAAAAGAAAACAAAGGAGGCCGGGCGTGGTGGCTCACGCCTGTAATCCCAGTACTCAGGAGGCAGAGGCAGGAGGATTGCTGAGTTTGAGGCTTGCCTGGGCTACATAGTGAGCTCAGGGCCAGCCTGAACTACACAGCAAGACTCTGTCTCAAAAAAAAAAAAAAAAGGGCCAGAGGGTTAGCTCAGTGGTTCCGGTGCCTGCCTCGCAAGTGCAAGGACCTGAGTTCGATCCCCGGTAACCACATATAATGCTGGGCGTGGAGACAGGCCCACCAAAAACCAACACCGCATACTACAATGCCGGTCGTGGTGGCTCACGCCTGTAATCCCAGCACTCGGGAGGCAGAGACAGGAGGATTGCTGAGTTTGCGGTGGCTTGCCTGGGCACCATAGTGAGCTCAGGGCCAGCCTGAACTACAACGCGAGACCTGTCTCAAAAGGCAAAAAAAAACCAAAAAACAAAAAAACAAAGGAAAAAAAGTATTCTCCTAGCTTTCAAAACTTAACCCATTTCAGCAAAGTCACACAGGTCATTGGTGGCTGATGATCAGCAGCTAAATTGCACTTATATGTCATTGTTTCACTTTCATCTCACTTTTAAGTATAAAATAAAGTGTCAATCAATACTTGCATGGGATGCATACTTGGCCAGCCAGTTGTTAAATTTTTCTCAGCAGCACACACTGCTGAGAGTTTTGCTGTTGTTTTTGGACTTGAAATGTGTGAATACCTTCTTTAATTCATTTCCTTTTGTTTCTCAAAAACACATTTGGTCTCAGGAGTCTTCTGCCAACAGTTATGCATTTTTTTTCTTGCTATTGTGCACAGGCTTTAGGTCTTACTCTCAGAAAGAACACCAACCCCAAGAATCACTCCCTGGGCCAAACTCTGCAGCAATGACTTATCTTTGTGGCTTCCTCCAAGTCTCCTGCTTAGGTTTCACAGCTTTTGTTTTTATCTAGTTTGAATAATCTTGTTTTCCAATCAAAGTGTATTTAAAATAACTACTGAGCTATTAGAATTTAAATTGCCCATTGTACTGTTTTCTACTTAGTCCATCTGTTTTGTACTTTTTTTTTCTTCTTGGATTTTAAAGGAAAGCTAATTAAATACATTTTATCACTGCATTTCCCTTTTGAAGAGTTTGTTAATTATTCTTTTTGTGGTTACCCTAGAGATTATACCATGCTTCTTGATTGGCTAAAATCTAACATAAATTGGTATTTTTTATTTACACAAGGGTTATAGAATAGTTTGTTTCCTTTTAGACTTTTCTCTTGCTTTTTGTACTATTATCACGAATTTTATTTCTACATATCTTAAATACCTTGAGATAATATAGTCAGTATTCATTATATTCATCCATATATATTTTGGTTTGGTATCAGACGACTGTTTGCTTCATATATAAGTTGAGAAATAGTCTACTTTTCAATGTCCTTAGAATTATTTCTGTAGCATTAATATCTTTTTCTTAAATGTTTGTTAAAACTCTCCAGTGAGAATGAAGTTTCTCTGCATGGTTTTAAAGTATAACTCAACCTCTTTGGTAAATATAGCACAATTCAAATTATGTCTTCTACACTGAACTTTGGTTGTTTGTGAAATTTTAAGGAATTGGATCTAAGTTTTGGATTACCATGTTTATTCTTTTAAAAAATCCTTTAAATATGAATAGACTGTGTACTTCTATCAATTCTCTCATTCCTAGTAAAGGAATCTTGTTTTCTTTTTCTAGGTCCTGAGCAGTGTATGTAGAAGTTTACTTTTATTTTTGTTTCTCCCTCAAATATTTTTGTTTTATCAATAAACTGAGTTTATTGGTATATTTTAGGTATATTTAATAACATTCTCACTGAGAATTTGTACCTGTACATGCTATATCTTGATTCTTACTTTTTCCCATCCCCTGCCCACCTTTCATCTCATCTCCTTTACATATGTAAGCTTTGCTTTTTTCCCTTTTACCATCTCTTCTTTTCTTTTTCTTGGCCCCACTCAGTTCCCCTCTATCTTTGAGCATTTTCTTCCTATTTGATAATACCTACTATGCATTTTGGACCTCATTTACACTTTCAGTTTCTCACACTAGAGAAATGCTGTGGTATTTAGACATCTGTGTCCTTTTTATTTCACTTATGAGTATGGACTCAAGGTGCATCCATTTAACTATAAATGTTTCTAATTTCTCATTCTTTATGGCTGAGTAATAATCCATTTTATTTTTTTAAAACCCCACATTTTCTTTATCCAGCATTAAGGTGATAGACATTTAGGCTGTTTCCAAGATTTAGCTGTTACCTACTGTGCAGGTATCAACATGGGTGTGCATATGTCACGTTGGTATGAGGCTTTTTTTTTTTTTTTTGCTTTTTGAGACAGAGTCTCGCTTTGTAGTTCAGGCTGGCCCTGAGCTCACTATGGTGCCCAGGGAAGCCACCGCAAACTCAGCAATCCTCTTGTCTCTGCCTCTCGAGTGCTGGGATTACAGGCGTGAGCGACCACGCCCGGCATTGTGGTATGTGCGGTGTTGATTGTTGGTGGGCGTGTCTCCACGCACAGCATTATATGTGGTTACCGGTGATCGAACTCAGGACCTTGCGCTTGTGAGGCAGGTGCCGGAACCTCTGAGCTAACCCTCCGGCCCTGGTATGAGGCTTTTAATTCTTTTGTGTATATATGTAGCAAGGAAAAAAGTCAAGTGGGACCTCTAATCCTAGTTTTTTGAGGAATCTCCACAGTAGTTGCACCAGTCTACACTCCCTCCAACAGTGGAGGAGGGTTCCTTTCTCATCACAGTCCCACCAGCATTTGCTACTGGTTGACTTCATGATAGCAGCCATTCTTTCAGGAGTATAGTGGAATCTCAGTGTTGTTTTCATCTGTATCTCTCAAAGGACTAGTGATGTTGAACATTTTTTCATGTTTCTTTGGTGATTTTACTTCTTCCTTTCAAAAAATGTCTGTTCATTTCAGATGCCCACTTTTGAATTGTGTCTTTAAATTTGGGGGGTTTGATCTTTTTAAGTTCTTTAGATATTTTAGATAGTAGCCCTGTGTCTGAAGAACAGCTGGTAAAATTCTTTTCCCACATTGTAGGTTGTCTTTTCACTTTGCTGGTAGTTTCTTTTGATGTGCAGAAGCTTTTCAGTAAGATGAGATCCCAGTTGTTGATTCTTTCTGCTAGTTCCCATGCTACTGAAGGTATTTCCTTAATTTCCCCAATTATCTTTCAGTTTTTGTATTTCACTTTTTGCTCTTCATATCATTTTCTTTCTTCTACTTACTTTGGCTTCATTTGCTATTGTCTTCCTAATCCTTAAAGGTGGAAGCTGAGGTCACTGAAACCACTTAAGAAATAAGACTCACAGAGAGTTTGTGCAACTTTTACTTTGAGTGAATCTGCTTGTCCTAAATGGCTTGGGCTCAACAGTTGAAACAAAACAAAGAAGAACAACTTGGAACCTGGGAACCTTTTAGAAACTTCTCAGGCTAAGGACTAGAATTAGAGGTCAGTATCTAGAAATGAGGAAGGGTGATGGTATACATTCTGGATTTCTAAAAAGAATCTGGGAGAAGAATCCCACAAGTATATGGGTACACTGGAAACAGAACAGGCTGAAGCCCAGCTTTAAAATGACCCATCCCAACTCTATTCCCTGATAAATATCAGTGAGCATTCTTTGAAAAACAACAACACTAGTCAGAGCTTCAGATTATACCTATAATTTTCATTTATAATGTTTGGCATTCAATCAAGGAATTACCAGACATGCCAGGAGATAGGATCAAAAGACCAAAATCAAGCACTAAAACACACTTTAGAAAACCCTCAAACGTGATAGATAGTGGAGTTACCAGGCATAAATTTAATATAACCAAGATTAATTGAGAACTGACATTAATAATAATGAAAAGAAGAAATTGAATATGAGTTTGTGAACTTAAATCAAATTTCACTAGAAATTAAAACTGAATAGACAGGATTAAAAGATAGATCATTAGAAGGTATCCAGCTTAAAGTGGAGATGGGAAAAGTACAATTTCATGAACACATACAAGATTAAAATTAACCAGTTGAACACTTTCAACACATGTAACTTAATCTATGTTGATTATTCCTAAATAGAAATGTCAGCCATAAAAGAACAAGAATCAAAGCAGCATTAGATTTCTTTTCACTAAAAGAACTGTAAGAAAGTAAACTGAACCTTCAAGTTTAAATGTCATAAAAAGAAATCCAAGGAGCCGGGCGTGGTGGCTCACGCCTGTAATCTCAGCACTTGAGAGGCAGAGACAGGAGGATTGCTGAGTTCGAGGCTTGCCTGGGCTACATAGTGAGCTCAGAGCTAGCCTGAACTACAAAGCAAGACCCTGTCTCAAAAAAAAAAAAAAGAAATCCAAGGATAACAGATGAGCAGTAGGCTTCCAAAGCAGCTAGCTCCAATCAGGCTATAGGATGTCTGCCTTCCAAAAGGAACTGGATTTTATCAAAGGTAGCGAGGTTAAGGATACAGATGCTTTAATGTTACGGTGAATGTGTAGATGGAAAAAAAAAAGTAATTATCATTGGCTAATATGAACTCCTAGCTTCATGTAAGATGGAAATCAGATATGGACTGGTTCTGAAGCCTGTTGAGAACCATCACTGTTACCCACATTCTTCTTCAGGGTCCTCTAAAAGGGAGAAGCCAAGTATATACTTCCAAGATGCTGTCAATCAGCTAAGGGTTCTTATTCAGTTTGTACAGAAATCATGACTTGGCAAAGTGTAGCTCTGTTAGTGTTCACAGCCTCGGACTTCAGAGGCCAACAGCTACCAGCTCCTTCAGTGTCAGTGCCCCTCCTTGCTGCTCAGAGTGAGCAGATACTATAGACCTGGAAAACACTTCAGACCACTGGAGACAGCTGCTCCCAACTATCCTTCTTGGTCTCCATTGCTTTCTGGTTGCCAACCATCTTCATGTCACCAACTCCAACTTCCAGCTGCTCTTGATACCAGTAACCTTTGGTGTTACCAGTCCCAGCTGCTGGCACTTTTGAGACCAGCAACCTTGGTGTTACTGGCTTTTTGTGCAACAGCTTAGTATGAACTATTTAAGACAAAAATCATGAATAACAGCCAAGAATATGCTATTCAGAAAGAGGATTTATACTGCAGCTTTCATTAGGATTTATGCTACAAAAAGGTAAAGAGTACATGGCTTAAATCTGCTAAGGATATGGAAACGCTGCGACCTGCCATAGCTGCTAAGGGTATAGGAGCAGAGAAGTTGATTTGCACATGTGCAGTGTCAGACTTTCTGTTTGGATACGAGTCGGGGCAGAGCCCTTATTGGACTTAATCGAGGTTGGCTACAGAGAGGCAGAATCATCTGGGTGATTGCAGGGCAGTGTTATCTGGGATCAGTCTGAGAAGGAAGCTTGCTGCTTCAAAGCAATATTTCCTAGAGTACCTACGGAGTCCCTGAGGTAGCCAGGCTGGCTGTGAGGAATTTCAGAGAAGCTCTGTAAGGGAAAAACAACAACAACAACTTCTTGGGAAGCACTAGGCCCATTTTTTCTTGTCTCATTATTAAAAACCCATAGTAGGGCTGAGGATTTAGCTCAGTGGCATTGCGCCTATGTTGCAAGCACAAGGGACTGAGTCCAACCCCCAGCACTGTGCGCACACACACACATACACACAAATCTGTGGTAGTCCACACCTATAATTGCAGCTATTCAAGAGGCTAAGGCAGTTAAGTGTGAGGCCAGCCTAGATAACAGTGAGACTTTGTCTCAAAAATAACACTGAACTGAGGATATGTTTGGGTAGCAGAATATTTGCCTGGCATGCATGAAGCCTTGGGTTTCATCCTAGTTCCAGAAAATAAAAAGAACCCTGGACTGCAGAACACTGTATAAGAACTTTGAAAAACTAAGATGTGATAAAATTTTCTCAGGATATAAGAGTTATAATGATGCTTGGAACATTGTACTTAAATCAGTAACACAGGATGATGTTCCCTTCTCTGAGGTTCCAATAACACTGTTTGCAGCTACAGCTCATCATAACAGCTCTCATACTAATTTAACCAAATGCAAATGTTTAAGTCTATGCAATCAACTTACGGACTGAACAAAAGCAGAGAAAATGATATATCAGTATTCTTAAATATACAGATTAAATTTAGCAAAAAAAAAAACAAACTTTAAGAATTGTAGAAAAAATTATGTATGAAAGAGAGAAGGCAAAATTTACATGCGATTACATAATTCTTTGGAAAACAGCAGATTAATCAAACACACAAAATAATCAAAGTATAATTCAGGAAAACTCTTTTGAAATATAAGACCTGAATCTTTACATTTAAATAGGCACATCATCTTCTAGGAGAACTAAAACAATTAATCAGTACTAGAACATACCCTAATAAAGTTACTAGTCTTCAAAGATATGATCATTCAGAGAGATAATCAAATTGCCTCCAGGAAAAGGGCAAGAAATCAGGTTGGCTTCAAACTTCTGTAAAGCAACATTCAACAATGTACAAATTTACTCTTCCAAAACCTTACGAAAACTATGACTAAAGAATTTTATTTCCAGCCAGAGTGTAGTTCAAGCATAAAAGCAACATGCAGATGATTTCAAACATACAAGTATTCAAAGAGCACAGTTCCTTGGAATCTTTCTTGGAAAAAAAAAAAAAACTACTTCTAAAAAGCTCCATTTATTGAGAGACAAAGGGAGAATAAAAATAACTAAATGTTCAACTCAATAAAATTAGAAACGGTACAGTACAATGACCTTAAGAACAAAAAGTAGGAGATACCATGCAAGATAAAAGCAAAATTTACAAAATTAGAAAAGAGGAGAACTGTAGGATGCATAAGTATATTCCAGAGGATGTTGTCAAAAAACAAAAAAATGTAAACATTTAGTTAACAATTAAAAGGGAAGACATATCTAAAGTATTACCATTAGAATGGAAAAAAAGCATAAATACTGAGAAAATTAAATTATAAGAAAATACATTTTCAGCTTATGAAAATATAGCTACCCCTCAGTATTGGTAGGGAATTGGTTTTAGGACTTCCATGGCCACCAACACAAATGGATGTCAAATTCCTTATAAAAATTTCATAGTATTTGCATATGATCCACAGACAGCCTCTGTATATCTTAAACCACCTCTAGATTACTTAGGATATCTAATATAATGGAAATATTATCTCAGCACTGTTACACAGTATTGTTTAGGAATAATGAAAACAAAAATGCCCTTACATATTTAGTACTAATGAAAAGTTTTTCTCCAATATTTTGTTTGTTTGTTTGTTTTGAGACAGGGTCTCGCTTTGTAGTTCAGGGTGGCCCTGAGCTCATTATGCAGCCCAGGCAAGCCTTGAACTCAGCAATCCTCCTGTCTCTGTCTCCGGAGTGCTGGGATTACAGGCGTGAGCCACCATGCCCAGCTTTCTCCAATATTTTGGATCTGTTCTTTGTTGAATTCACAGATGTAAAAGCCATGGATACAAAGGGATGATTACATATGTAATAATTACCTAGGAAAATGCAAATGATCAAAATTAACCCTAGAATAGGAAAAGAATACAAATAGATCAATTTCTAAAAAATTTTACAAGTGAATTCCATCAAATCTTTATATGACACATAGCCCTAATGTTACTTAAATGTGTCCAGAGTCTCCAAAATCACATCAATTTAACATTGGAGCAGTTTAATCCATAAACATTCCTGCTAAAATGGTAGTAGACTCTATAGTAGCACATTACTCAAACATGAGCAAGCAAAGCACATACTAAGAATGAAAAGATAGTGTAATACTTTCAAATCTATTATAACTTACATGTAATCTAAGGAAAAGTACTTCATGAATATTCCAGCAGATGCTGAAAAGGCATCTAATAATCATTTTCTAACCCTCCTAAATTAAAGATCAGTAAAATATTGATTTATAAGTCATTTTTTGACATGAAAAATAAACATGTATCATTTTGAAGCCCAGAAACTATCCAGTGAAACACAGAGTTCTATTAAAATAAAAAGCAAAGTAAATGCACATGTTATTATCACTATGACTTAATTTTGCTCAGATGATACTAGCCAATGTTATTAAAAAAGAGAAAGGAGCCAGGCGTGGTGGCTTGCGCCTGTCATCCTAGCACTCGGGAGGCAGAGACAGGAGGATTGCTGAGTTCGAGGCTTGCCTGGGCTCCATAGTGAGCTCAGGGCCAGCCTGAACTACAAAGCGAGACCCTGTCTCAAAACAAAACAAAACAAAACAAAACAAAACAAAACAAAACAAAACAAAAAAGAGAAAGGAGGGCTAGGGATATAGTTCATTGGAGCCATACCTGCCTGGCAAATGCAGCAAGAGGGAGAGGGAGAGAGAGATGTGAGATCAGAAAGGAAAAGGAAAAAAACATTATTTGTAGAAATTTATAGAAGACATGATACAATGCTAGACATCTAGGAAAGTCAATTTAGAAAATCAAGAGTTAGATAATTTAGTAAGGCAGTTGAGAAAAAATGGAAATGACTGCTCTTTGTATAAACAACAATCATCTGGAAAATAGAAAAAATTTAATTTATACTAACAAGAAATGTTATAGAATTTGTATTAACAAAGGCTATTAACAAAACTTGAACAGGGAGTAGGATGTTACATTAATATGATGCAATCCTTTCTAAATAAATCTAAAAATAACTTTCTCAATAAATATCAACACCATTCTTTTGGGAATAAAGCAAGAAAACAGTAATGAGGGAGAACCAGTGTTATTACAAGCTAAAAAGTATTATAATCATTACAGTAATTAAAATAGTTTGGTACCAGCACATAAACAAGAGGCTCTATGGAACAGAACAGACATCCCAGAAATACATGCAAATATGTATGGGGGGGGTCTAGTTTCTGATAAAAGTGATTTCCATCTATAAAACGATATATTTGATAAATAGTATAAGAAGATAGCCATCTGGAAAATGTAAAATTATTTTATCCTTACACAAAAAAGCTCTAGATAAACAAAAATACAGCATAAAAGTAACAGAGAAATGACAGACATGTTTGACTTAACAAAATTTCTAATTTTTTATAGAAAAACTTATTTAAATTTTCCAAATCAGACCTATGGCCATTTTTAAAAAAATATTCTTTTTTTCTTTATGGAAAGGATTTCAGTTCAACCCCTCTTTTCATTTAAATATCTCAAATATATTTATTTTGTAATTTGTGTCTAATAATTCCAGTATGCAAGGCCTTATGGGTCTCATTCAGCTCTGATTTTCTCTGCTAGCTCATATTGTTTGTGTCTTCTTTCTTGTTACGTTTCTTCGCTTTTGAATTGTTGATTGTGATATACTTCTTGTAACTTCTCTAGTGAATTCTCTCCTGGAAATCTGTGTTCATGTCAGCACATACCAAGGAGCGTAATCATTTTAAGTAATAATCTTGGCTTGAGGATTTGGGGCTCACTCAGGTCACATGAAATCATCAGTGCTAAGCCAGCACTTCTGACAGGTTGTACTTTTGCTTGTTTTTAAAGTTGTAATTTAAAATTATCGGTTTATTTTCAGCTTTGACTGATGGATTTTTCAGCTTTCAAGTATTAGCTGTTGACTTCTCCACTTGATTCCCGGCACACACATTCCTCCAGGGCAGCCACCACTTCTGCCTTATTCAGGTGCTGATTGCGTCTCGCTTGTACTGGAATAACCACCACATGCTCACACACCAATGTTGTCTCTACACTTAGGGAAGAATGCTCGTTGTCCATTTTATTTTGTGTTTTAACTGTATATAGTGACAGGTCTAATCCAGATCTTACAAAAGTATTCCAGAGAAAAATTCAGACAAAACCTCCCGGCCAGGGTATCAGTGGTGAACTGAGTCACCTGAATTCACCTGAAACAAAAGAGCCCATTGAATCAGGGCAGTTAAACGTGTTTCCTCTAAGGACACAGAATTGATTTGTTTAATTTCTGAAAGGTCAACCGCCCTGGGAAAGGGAAGGGGAACTCTGCATTCTCTGTAACCTCATCCTTGACAGCTGCAGGGACACGTGTCTAAAGAGGAATCCCTCCTGCTGCCCTTGCTCCCCCAGACTTACTCACACATGACTTCTTGGCAATTTACTTTCATCCCCACGTCCTGGGGTGGGCTTTACTTGGCAGGCATTCTGCTCTTCCTAGAGGCTTGCCACAGTGTCTCCTTCTGAGCCCCTCAAGTCACCACCTGACATTCTTCCCCTTTGGGTCCGTCCTCAGGCTGACCCAGTTCATCAATGAGTTCTGCTGGACATAGCTCTCCACAGCTGACTCTGGCCAGTCCTAACTGTACTGACTTAAGACACCCCAGGTCTGGAGGATTTTGTCAAAGACTTTTCCACATCTATTAAAATGACTGTGTGATTTTATTCTAGCTTCTACTCCTTATATCATGTATTGTATTTGATTTGTGTATGTTAAACCAAACTTGCATCCTGGATGAAATCTACTTGGTCACAATGTATGATCGTTCTGATGATTTGCTGCATTGCTTGCCAGTGTCTTATTCATTAAAGAGATTGTCATGTAGTTTTTGTTGTTGAGTCCTTGTGTGATTTTGGAATCAGTTCATTATAGCTTCTAGGAATGACTTAGGGAGGACTCTTTCCCTTTCAATTTCATTAAAGCATTTGAGAAGTATTGATGTTAGCCCTTTCTGGAAGTTCTCAAAGAATTCAGTAGTGATTTCAATCATTCCTAGGCTTTTTTAGTTGGTAGGTTTTTATTATTGCTTCAATTTCATGGCCTGTTATCAGATTATTTGGAATTTTAATATCTTTTTTGGTTCAGTTTCGATACTTCATATGTGCCTAGAAATCTAACCAATTTCGGGATTCTGCAATTTATTGGGAGTACAGGTTCTCAGAGTAGCAAAAATCTTCCTAATTTTGCTGGCTGTGTAGAGTTGACCATTTTCATTTTTAATTGCCTGACTTTCATCTTTTCTTTCCTTTTATTGGGTAAGATTGCCTAGTGGTTTGTCATTTTTTAAAAAAATTCTTTCAAAGCCGGGCGTGGTGGCTCACGCCTGTAATCCCAGCACTTGGGAGGCAGAGGCAGGAGTATTACTGAGTTCCAGGCTTGCCTGGGCTACATAGTGAGCTCAGGGCCAGCCTGAACTACAAAGTGAGACCCTGTCACACACACACACAAAAAAATTTATTTCAAAGAACCAATTCCTTGGCTATTTGTAGTTTTTAAATCCCAATTTCATTAATCTTTGCTTTGATCTTTATAATTTCCCTCCATGTACTATCATATCATGTCATATTTCCCTCCATGTACTATCTTCAGATTTGGCTTATTCATATTTTTCAAGACTTGAGAGACATTAGGCAATTTTTTGGGTTCACTGTTTTTCTGATGAGCTTTCACAGCTGTAAACTTCTCTCATTTTGTCTTAAACAATTAATCCTTACCCAAAATTGCTCCCAATTAAACACTGTCATATATGGCGGGTGCTTTGCTGGATTTCTTTTCCAACTGTAGCCTGCCATGTGGAAAGGGTCACTTGCTGTTTTTGCAATTTACAATAACCATGGCCTCTTCTTGGGGCTAGTGCTGCTGGACTGGTCTTTTGTTTCTCTTTGGGACTGCCAACACTCTCTGGGATTAACTTGTGGCCCCGAGTCAGGTTTCCTTCCCTAGAAGCCAGGGTTTCTTTCTTGATTGCTTTGTTCTCTTCTTTGTGTTGCTCCATTTGTTGAACCTCTCTGTATTTTCTACTTTTCCTGTTAGCTCTCTCCGGACTCCTAGAGATCTACTTTTATTTTTCTCTCTTTAACAAATTGTTGTTTCCAGGTGTCTTGATTCCAGGTCCCAAAGAGATTACATTTTGCTGCTTGTCTCTATTCTATCATTTTTAAACCTTTCTGGAAGAATCATTAATAATGAACAAAGAGTGGTCACAATCCAATGCCTGTGAGCTGACAAATGGATAAGTAGGACGCTGTACATCTATATAGCAGATTATTATTAAGCAATAAAAGCAAATGAAGTACTAATACATATTACAACATGGTTAAACTTTCAAGCCCTTATGGTAAGTGAAAAAAACTTTCATAAAAGACCACACATTATATGATTATATTTATATTAAATGTCTAGAATAGGCATGTATTAAGATTCTCTAGAGGAACAGAAGCAATAAAAAATGTATAATTATACTAAGCATAATGGGATTTATTTAGGTAGTACTACAGAATCAGGACAGAAGGACCCACAATAGGTATCTGTGGTACTGGAGAGCCAAAGGACCAAGTAGTCCACAAGCCTATTTGTTGATGCCACCCACATTCAGGGTGGGTCTTCCTCCCTCAATTTGCTAGCCTACATATATCTAAAGAAAATGCCAGAACCTGCTTTACTAATTTGCTAGGCATTTCTTAACCCATTCAAGTTAACACATCATGACAGAAAGTAGATTAGTGGTTGCTTAGGGCTAGGATTGAGGTGGGATGTGGAGTAATTGCTAATGGATACAGAGTCTCTTGTTGGGGACTTGCAAATGCTCCAGAATTTAATGTGGTAGTGGTTGTAGAAGTCAGAGAAGATGCTAAAATCCACTGGCTTGTACCCTTAAGTGGGTAAGTAGTAGTATGAGAATTACATCTCAATAAAACTGCTATTTTAAAAAATGAGCAAGATAAAATTTCTGAAGGTGAACTTTTGATTGCAGACTATTTTCTTTGGTTGTGGCCTTATTTGCTGGGGCCAGGAGACTGTAGAAATGAAGGGTTGGCCAAAGCCCAAAAGAACACTCTTGGTTTTTGCTTTGAGCAATTTATTTTTAAGTAACCCTTTGTGAAATTAGCTACCCAGGGTCTAGTTTCGCGTATCCTCTCCTAAGGCTTTTGATGTTTTTATCATCGTGGAGAGTATGTTTGCTTCTTTGAAAGATGTGGTGGGTTAAGGGCCATTTGTCAGCTTTGGTTTTCTTGGCCCCTGACTCAGGTTCATGTTCAACTCCAACAGCTTCCAGTATCAATCACACTGCAGCCAAACACTCCATGACCCACAGATACCTCCCCGCAGCTCTGAATATCTAATGTTCTTTCCTGAATGGATTTGTAGCCACTGCTCAGTGTTTTTGGAGGACTCCAAGGGAGGGAAGATATCCAAGGGAACCCTGTAAACAATGAGGAAATAGAGGCTTTTTGATTTCTAAATTACCTAATGTTGCTGTAAACTCTAAGGCCAGTAGGTCCTGGGGCTCCATTGACTGGGAGCTGGTTGGGAGTCTTAGTGGGTTTATCTCCAAGAGTAAAAAATAGGAGCGAGGGATGACTGTGAGATGAGAGTGAGAAAAAATGGGCTGGTAAGAGGCAGCTTAGACATCAACTTAGAAAGCGAAGTATTAGGAGAACATCAATCCTAATGCACCAGACAATGTATTGGTGCTATTTACAGGGCTCCTGAGATTTACTCCACCCAGTATGTAGGACCCCCAACCCCATCCTCAGCCAAATGTTTCATGGGAACCCTGACTACTACTGCAGTAAGTGGTACTGTTGGGTGTCCTACTGTAGCTGGGTACAGGGTTGTGGGCAAGGACCAGACTTCAGCATGGCATCTGTCTCAAGGGCTGGTGTGGGATCTAAAGTAACCTATGCTTAAAGATCTAACCTAACTGAACCAACTACTTAGCAGTTGTGCACAGAGGCCAAGAAATAAAACCTAGAAGTATGGGGCAATCAGTACCTAAGGGAAACATTGACCAGTAAGAGACAAACAGAAGACAGAAGACACCAAATAAACAAATACCTCTTACCTCCCTTCTACCTTCCCATTGTTTTTACCCAGCATCATTCCACATAGCTTCTTTGAGACATCATGGTGACTAGGAAACTGGCAAGGTTTTTTCTTTCTCTTTTCCAAGTGGCCAAAGCCCTTTACATTTGCTGTTTCCTTTTCTCTTCCTCTTTCTGTTCTGGAGTTATAACCCCCCAAAAACATAACGTTATAAACTTTTTTCAGGCTCCATTTTCTAGTGAAAGTAAGCTAAGAGGGAGACCAAAGCAAACACTAAATCGAGAAGAATCAAAGTAGAAAGATGGAGGGCTTGAGATTTAGCTCAGTCGTTCCAGCGCCTGCCTCACAAGCACAAGGTCCTGAGTTCGATCCCTGGTGACCACACACAATGCTGGGCATGGTGACTCACGCCCACCAGCAATCAATACCACACACCATAGTGCCAGGCGTGGTGGCTCACATCTGTAATCCCAGCACTCAGGAAACAGAGACAGGAGGATTACTGAGTTCGAGTCCTGCCTGGGTTACCTAGTGAGCTCAGGGCCAGCCTGAACTACAAAGCGAGACTGTCTCAAAAAAAAAAAAAAAAGTAGAAAGATGGAAAATGCTGAAGGCCTGATGAAGATGAGGGTCAAAACATTAAGGTAGATATATACATGCTGATAAGGAAAGATGTATATTGCATACTGTAAAGAGAAAAAAGAACAGCATAAATAATATGATCCTAGTTTACTAAAAATCTTTATCTATGAAGGAGAATTTGTAAAGAAGAGGGTTGCAATATACATAAACTATAGAAGTGGTTACTGTTCAAGTTACAAGAGAATTTTGTATTTCATTATTTGTCTTTTTTATACCACAGGTATATTTGTCAATCAGGAAAAGGGTCACAAAGTCAGAACAGTTGAAAATAATTTTAGTTTCTTCTCATAGGTCTTATCACAGGTAAACTGACAGTATACCTAGAAATTCAATTGCTTTGTTTATTAAGTATCAAATTACACAAAATTTAACTAAAGTAGCTGCTATAGTTTAGATCTAAAATCACTCCCAAAAGTTTCATGTGTCTAGTGGCTGGCTTTTATAAAAGGTTATTGGATCGTGGGGGCACTATACTCATCAGTAATGTAATCGGGAGGCAATTTTGGGGAGATGGTGTCTGGGTGAGGTGGATCACTAGGAGCATGCCTTTGGAGGGTTTCTCCCTCCTCAGCTATTCTTCCGTCTCTCTGCTTCTTGGTAGATACATATGAAAAACTGTCCTCCACCATGCCTTCTACCTGATACCCTGGTCCACTGGCCATCCATGGACAGAACCCATTGAAACCGTAAGCCAAAATAAATGTGTCCTTCTTTTGAGTTGCTGGTGTTTGGCATTTTGTCCTAGCCAACAGGAAAGTAAGTAATACACTAGAATTATACATTTTAGCTTCACAGAATGACTCTAATCTTGTGAAGCCAAGTTTAGGCTAGACTTTCACTGGTGCTATCTCCTGCACAATGAAGAGACTGAAACTGGAGAAGATGTGTCAATGTCAAATGATACAAGTGCCAGTCTTTGGGTTCACAGAAAGATACCCAAATGCCTGAGTTCTTGAGGGAAATTTCCCTCATTACTATGGGCCTAAAAAGAGGTCTAAATTCTAACAGAAGGTAAGCTTTCAGTAAGCAGGTGTTTGTCTGTTACTTAATTGCTTTTGCAACAGTAAATTTGGAGATCTGTCTGGTTAAATTGCTTGGATAAAATAGGATTCTTAAATTGGGTGTGTTGTCTCACATCTGTAATCCCAGCACTCAGAGAGGCAGAGGCAGGAGGATTGCTGAGTTTGAGGCTTGCCTGGGCTACAGAGTGAGCTCAGGGCCAGCCTGAACTACAAAGCGAAACACTGTCTCAAAAAACAAACAACAAAAAAACAAAACAAAAAAGGATTCTTAAAACTTGTTTTTCCAATGTAGGCCTGTTACATGGTCTTTCTTTCCTGTTTTACCTTCTCCCATAACTCCCCTAAATTAGATTTTTCTGCTAGTCTTGAGCCCCATTACATTTGAAGCCTGTTGATGTTGTGAAAAGGTCATACTGTTGCAAAAAGCTCTCTGGCATTTGAGAATTTATCCTATGGTATTTTGATTAATAAATAATTTATTTCCTTTCTTCAGTGTGATAGTTTTCTTCTCCAAAACATTTGAGGGGTGAGTACTTCAATCATTTTTAGATTCCTGGCATGAGGTGAGAAAATAACAAATCTTTTCTGGAGTGTTTTTAAAATTAATTTTAGTGTTGAGGGGACCAGAGTCTGCTAATCCTGTTCTCTCCTAAATAAGAAACCCAGCCTATGCATGCACACGCGCGCGCGCACACACACACACACACCATCATCCTTACTGTCAAGGATGAGCGAATGAGGAGAAATCTAATTTTTCTTCCTGTGGAACAAGCTGCTTTGGCAATAAGCCCAGTCATTCAAGAGTTCTCCATGGTCTGTTATTTAAATCCAACTTGCAATTATGACTGGCTTTAGGCAGGAGGTCGAAATGAACAGATTGACTAACTATGTCTTTTCTTGACGTTTCCTATTTTAACACAAGAACTAACTCAGAGGTCAAGGTTAGAAATGTAGACACCCTAATACAAGTATTCCATTAATCCAAGGATAAGCTTTCCAGAGTCCTGTGGCTTCAAGTGATATGGGATGCCACCATATTCTGAAGAGGATAGTAGCCAGGTTAAACTTCAAAATGACCATGATGTGGAACTTAAAATATATTTGGCTGCAGCTTAAATTTCAACTCTTCTAGGATGAACACATCCTGCAAAGATGCCTTGTCTTTTGTCTCTAGCAGCTGGTATAGAGTCTTACAGATGTCCAGGAAAGTTCTTCTGAAAAGAATTTTTAAGGCTATTGGCCTATGTCTTCCCTATTTTCTTCTTGTGTTCTATGACCATAGCTGGCTCATAAAACTCTACCGCATTTTTTGTAATCAAAAGATATTTTATTTATGTATAATCCACCTGGAATTTATTCTTATGTGTAGTGTGACAACATAATTTTGCTCCAATCTGAAATAATAATTTTTATATAACCTGAATTTTCACTGAATTTGAATTGTTTTACTCTATTCCTGTATTAATAATATACTGTTTAATGCTGGGTGTGGTGACTCATGTCCACCAGCAATCAGTACCACACAACTCAATGCCGGGCATGGTGGCTCACACCTGTGATCCCAGCACTCAAAAGGCAGAGGCAGGAGGACTGCTGAGTTTGAGGCTTGCCTGGGCTCCATAGTGAGCTCAGGGCCAGCCTGAACTACAGAGCAAGACCTTGTCTCAAAATCAATCAATCAATCAATCAAACCTTTAAATGATAGCAGCTTTACAGCGTACTTTAATAATAGATAGGACTATTTCCCTCATAATTTCCAACTCAACTGTTCCTTTAAAGTATTGATTTTACTTTTTTACACATAATCTTCAAAATAGATTTAAATTTAAACAAATAAAAGCAAAGGACATTGAAATTTTGGGGTGCATTGTGCATTTGCTTTTACAGATGCTCATTTTTTTTTTTTTTTGCTTTTTGGAGACAGGGTCTTGCTTTGTAGTTCAGGCTGGCCCTGAGCTCACTATGGTGCCCAGGCAAGCCGCTGCGAACTCAGCAATCCTCCTGTCTCTGTCTCCCGAGTGCTGGGATTACAGGCGTGAGCCACCATGCCCAGCATTATATGTGGTAACCGGGGATCGAACTCAGGTCCTTACACTTGCGAGGCAGGCGCCGGAACCACTGAGCTAACCCTCCGGCCCAAGATGCTCATTTCTGAAGAATTGGTCTTTCTGTAATGCTATGTCTTCCTATCAAGCAACAAGGTATACTTAAGGCATTCTACTCTTACTATATTCATGACCAACATTTTACAATTTTTCATTCTTCCAATTTTTTTGTTACTTGATAGACTATCTCTAGGTTTTTATAGTACATTATAATGAGCAGGAATCTTCAGTGTGATCATCTACCATGATTTTTTGGGTATTTATGCTTGAGCACTTTACTAGTGTGGCACCTTCCCTTGAACTTTAAAGTGCCTAAATGCCTATTTGGCATCTCTATTAAGATGTCTAATGATTATCTCAATTTAATCTGACTGAAATGACCTAATTCATCAAAAGTATTCCTCCTGTATCTCTGATTGCTCAGACCCAAAATCCTGTTTTGATCTGAGACAGGATCTTGCTACGTAGTGTTGGTTGGCTTTGAACTCATGGCAATCTGCCTGCCTCCTTGTCTTACTTCTTATGCCAGAAAATCCCGTTTGGCTCTACCTTCATCTTCCAACTATAACCAGAATCCCTCTTTTTGCTCTCATTTGTATCGGTAGATTCTGACCGAATCTACCAAATCACTCTTACAATGTCTGTTCTTGACTCTCTCCTCTAGTGATTTTATCCTCATCCTCTAGTTCTGCTATTTATCCCATTATCATTTCCTATTATGTATCCTACCATCATTCCCTATATTGTCAATACCAGAAACTGCAAACTCCTTAGAATCAGAGCCATTCATTTCTTGTGTGACAATCATCCGTGTCTTCCCAGTTTTCTCATTCCCACTCCAATATCCCTCCAAGTCCATCAGAAGCCACAATTTCTTAATTTCTAATGACCCTCACTTTCCCCTTATATTCTCTTATCTTCATACTAATCTTAAATTTCAATCAGTAATTTCTTTGTCTATGGGCCCTGAACCTCCTTGCTCTTCTCTCTACTGTATTCATTTGATGAACTCCCAAATATGATTTGATTACCTTTCCACCTACTCTGAGCTTGCATGCACACAACTGATATGTCTGGAGGAAAATATATAATTGAGCTGCCTGTTCCTACAGTCAAGTCAGGATATCACTGGCCTCAAATGGAACATTAAACACTGTCCAGCAGTTATATTCAGTTTTTCTAGACTTTTTGCTCTCATTTTTATTCTTTTCTTGCATTTTCCTTTCTTCTCAATTCTCTTATGCTCAATCTCATATGATGACATGCCTTTATATTTCAATGAGAAAAATGGAAGGAATTCAAATAGTCCTTCAGAAAGCTCCCAATTTACTCACTACCTCGGTGCCTATATTCTCAATCTTTTCTGTTAATAAGAACTCTTTGTGTCCCAATCTTAAACCAATACCTCATGTGCTAGATTCCATCTGCTCTCATTCAGTCAAAGATATCATTCTAGTGAGGCTTCCTCATCTCCTATATGACATTTTCCAGTTTACTGTATCATTTCCATTCATATACATAATTTCTTTCATCTTAAAAAATATAAGAATCTTTTCTTGGCCCCACTTTCCTCTCCACCTATCATGTTATTTCTTTTCTCCTTTTATAACCAAACTCTCTGAAAGAATTGTTTGTATTCACTGTTTCTAACCTAACTCTTCTATTCTCTCTTATATCCACTTCAATAAGTTACTCCCATCATTTACTGAAACAGCTCTTCTCAAGGTCAACAGAGATCATCTGTCCTAGTTAATTTCTGATCATTTTTCATATCTCAGTCAAACTTCACTGGAATAGTTTTCTGGCTTGTCTAAGTTATCAATATGCTGTTGCTACTATATCACTTACAATGCCTATAATTTTTTTTTTTTTTTTTTTTTTTTTGCTTTTTGGAGACAGGATCTCGCTTTGTAGTTCAGGCTGGCCCTGAGCTCACTATGGTGCCCAGGCAAGCCGCCGCGAACTCAGCAATCCTCCTGTCTCTGCTTCCCGAGTGCTGGGATTACAGGCGTGAGCCACCACGCCTAACATTATATGTGGTTACCGGGGATCGAACTCAGGTCCTTGCGCTTGCAAGGCAGGCGCCGGAACCACTGAGCTAACCCTCTGGCCCCAATGCCTATAATTTTATGTTTTATATATCTTTAAGATTCTTTTCCCCCCTTAATATGTAAAACATACTGATACTACATTTTGGATTTACAATGGTAAAAGAGACATGACCCTTCATTTCCTAGCTTTGGCCTTAGAGCCACCACTGTATATGGGATGCACAAAACAAATGATATAACCTGGTAAAATGTCAAGTCCTCCACTACTGATGAAAGCTTAGTTTCCAACTCCACAAAACTTTACACTGTGACCTGCTCTGGTTCCTGAATCTGACATGCCTGGGAAGAAGGCTCCTTCCCCAACATATCACACTGAGGCATATCACTCACTCATTACTGACCTATAAATTATGAACCATGAAGAATACTGGGGAAAGTAAGTAGGAAGATGAATCTGAAGTTAAAACATCATGATTCACTACCAGGTGAAGACTAGTAAGAAACAGGAAAAAAAGTAGTTCAGGAGTAAATTGCCAGAATTACAATAGGACTTGGACAGAACCTGACACACATAACTTTGAAGGAGCCTGCTGCATTAAAATGATCTATAAACACAATTTGCAAGGCTGTATTTTATGAGCACAGCAAACTGCCAAGTTGCACTGTCGTGACATACATACAGTCAGTCACTAATTTTTAAGTGACAACTATTAGCAGATGAGGATAAGATCCCAAATAGAAGACTCTGGAGATAAAAGGAAGGACTATTAAAAATTATTCCATTCCATAACAATGGGTTTTTGCTAGCATTGCCCCAGAAAAATAAATAGGAATGATCACAATTCAGCAACCATTTTCCAGAAAAGCAGTACTCAATCATGCAAATAACTTCATGGGGCAAATCAACAACAGCAGCGAAAGTCAGAATTGATGAGCTACCAGTGTAGAGTGAGCTTCACATCCCTTTGACACTAAATGGTTACACTAATACCATCGCCACCAAATAAACACAGTTAAGAGTTACTTCCTTTATCTACTTCTTTTTCTTGCCCCTTCTCAGGAAAGAAAGACCTATATTAGGGTGGTCATTTCTACTCCCATTTGAATTAATCCTGATGGCTAAGAAAGAACATATCTTTCTGTGACAAGTTAACTCAAACAAATAAAGACACTCTTCAGATTTCTAGAGGCTTCCTTCTTCCTCAAAGGTACAGTTTCATAAACCATGACTTTTTCAATCAAGACTAACTTCTGGGTCATGAACTGAAGCAACATAGCAAAACAAGTCACTAGCCACAAAACTTTATTGCAGAGATCAATACAGATCTATTACAGAGTACTATTCTGAACCATTCACTTGACAGCTACAAATACATCTGTTTCACTAGTATATTTTTTGTTTGCTTGGCAAAGGAAAATAACAATTATGCAAAAATCATATATCATGTCCAAAAGGCCTGATAACAACAAAAAAAATCTACTGCCATCCCTACTGTGTCAACATTGTATAATTCAAATCAAGAAGACAATTCCATAGAAGTCAAACAAAGCAGACACTGGCAAGTAGAACTGACTGAGGCAATCTGTTGTAAAAAAATGTGGTCAATGATGAATTACAAAAAAAATTAAAAATAAGTTTTGATCACAAAACTTACTACAAAATGCCATATAAGGATGTCTAGTAGTTATTTTCTTTAAAGCAAAAAGATATCAAACATTTGGATTTCTATTTACTCATAAGAAAAGAATAAGGAAAATGTTCATAAAATACTTTTGATATTACAGTGATTCCTTTCTAATATGCTACCTAGAATTCAGGAATATCTTACTTATCCTTGTCAATCTATAGAAATAAAGAAATAAAATTAGTGTCTTGCCTTCAGCAGGACACTCACAACACCCGAATTAGGTCCAGAGTGATCCTGGATCGGGGGATGTCAATGTTGAGGACTCGGACTTCTACTCTTTCTCCAGGGCCCAGTCCAAGACTTCTTCTCTTCTTCGTTTTAGAAAGTTTTGCTTCTGTTACGTTTCGTATGGGAATCAGCCCTGATCGGCCCACTCCTATGTCCACAAAAATCCCAAACAGAGTGGCATTCTCAACTTTGCCTGTCAGAATTGTGCCAACTTGCAGATCTTCCAGGCATACTATGCTTCTCTTGAAATCAGGCTTATCAAAATCTGTAAGGAAAGAGAAGTCAGTGTAACTAAGTCACTGTACTTCATAGACATAATACAACTTTGTGGATAAGCATTATTGTGTATTGATTATATGTACAGATCAATAGTAAGCTTTGAGGGGAATATAATAGGAGCTGGAGACAGACTGGACTTCAGAGAAAATGTGTCATATAATAAATAGCTCTCAAACAGTAGGAATAATTCCAGAAAAGTAAATACCTTCTTCTCCTCAACCTCTATTTCAGTAACATGTGAACATTAGCACTATCCATGAGGATAGAGTGACAAGACTGGGCTGGAGATTTCACTCAGTGGTTCCGGCTACTGCATCGCAAGCACAAGGTCCTGAGTTTGATCCCAGTAACCACATACAACAAGGCTGGGCATGGTGACTCACACCCACTAGCAATCAGTACCACATACCACAGTGCTGGGCGTGGTGGCTCACGCCTGTAATCCCAGCAATGGGGAGGCAGAGACAGGAGGATTGCTGAGTTCAAGGCTTGTCTGGGCTACATAGTGAGCTCAGGGCCAGCCTGAACTATAAAGCAAGATCCTGTCTCAAAAACAAAACAAAACAAAAAAAGAGTGACAAGACAAGAATATATCTTTTTTTTCAATGAATATACAAGGGTAAATCACAAACACAGAAAGTACGACCCATTGAGACAGGAGACCAGGAGTTTTTATTTTTAGTTCCCAGATTCTTAAGTTATTTAAAGGTGGTAGAAAGTACATTGACTTCTGGTAAAATGTGAATTTTGTTCCCACAACACTGGAACTCAGGAATCAATTCCAATCCATTTCAAATATGTTTATCCAAACAAAATGCATGGATTCTTGATTATCTATGGCTCAGAAACCCAGAGCAGCTAGAATCTAGCCTTCCTTCTTTTCTTTCAATTCAACCCTTCAAACATTTATGAATTCTTATCATTACCTCCTGGGCAGGCACTCTGCTGGGCCCCAGAGACACACAGGTGAAGACCCTGGGGTTTCTGTTCTCAAGTTCCTACAGCCCCTTTTCTTGTTCATCCCCTAAGAAAATCTCTGCTCAAGACACTGTCCCCTAGAAGGTGGGCACAAAACATGCCAAAGAGTCACGATGACTCTTAGGACTCTAGTTAAAAAACAAAAACAACACACATTTCATAAGGTAGATAGTGAGAACTAACAGTTTTAATGGGGCTTGTGAATTATCTATGGCCTTCATTTATAGACAGTCTTCTTGGCCCCTTTCCTAGGATTACTGAGTGTTGACTCTGATAACAAAGAACACATTCTATGCTTGGATCTCTTTTTACTAAGACCTCATTTTCCCCTCCACCCAGTCCATTTCCTTTTCCTCCACAGCTGTTGGCTTTATCCTGATTACTTGTTAGAGCTATCCTTTACATTTGTATTAACAACTGGTCACCTCTCTCCTTCTCTCCCCCAGTACAAGCACATATCCTAATACCAGGATCTTTGAAAATACTAAACTTTTCCAGTAAAGCAAACCTCGTTTAAACCCTAACTCTCATTTTCTTCATTAAGAAAATATGCTAAAATTGAAATTGATTTTGTAGAATTTCACCTGATGCTGAAGTTATGAATTCTAAAAGCAAGAAGCCTACTGTAACATAATACCACCCTGGGCAACAAGGACTGTGTCAAAGCAAAGTGAAACTAAGTCGATGATCAGGGCCAGAGGTAGGATGGTCTCCGAGGTCCTGTAAGGGACTGTTTTTATGCTTGGAAACTTTTTTCCCCGTCTTTTTCTTGCAGAGGTCCAGCTGCTGCAGATTCCCCAAGGGGTTCTGATCAGCTGCTTAGTTTAATTTTGCATGGAAAATCAGAGTCAGAAACTACTTAACATGTTCCTGAAGACAGTTTAGGCCACTGAGAAATCAGAAAATCCTCCATGCACTATGCAAACTTTAACACTTTGGTAACCACGACTGTGTATTCTGTCCACTGTCACCAGAATGCTTCTGATGAACTGCTCAATTCTGGAAACTCACTTGAAATCTGAGTGTTAATAAAAATGGAATTGATTATGTCATTGAGAAAACAGAAGAGAGGATATGAGGAAAGAATGAGGCAATAAGAAAACATATTTTCTTAAAATGAAGAAAAGAGATTCAACATAAATACTCTTATGTAGAAACACCTGAGATATGATCTACCCTCTCAACTCATCAGACTTCCCCCTGGGACTATGTTTAACAGTAAAATGAGAGCTCTCTGATATCTTGAAAATTATGATTTACACCAGACAAAGTCAGTACCAGAGTTTGCTTAAAGAGACCTATTTGAAATTTCACTTGTCACACTGATAAACATTGTGGTAAAGCTTAGTCCAGAGCTGAGTGCATCTGTACTTCTGCTCAACAAAAGGCATTTCAGGTAACACCTTCTTCTTAATGAGGCTGGTAAACTTGACCACATAACTTGCATGTTGATCTGAATCTACAGTTTAACTAGGATAATGAAGTAATCACTGGTATTACAGATAAAGGTAGACAAGAATATTCAGTGCATCTAACATTTGTCAGTCCTCTAATGTAGTTGCATAGGGATATCACCCAAAATCTCACCCCATTTGGAAATCACAGCTCTACTTAGTATTCTTCGTAGATATATCCCTGAAATTCACACAAAAGACTTCCAAAAGGAGAAGGATTTGTCTGCTGCAATAGCCATTACCTAAGGACAACCTGGATGTTTTCACTGTCACATTTTTTCTATAGGTCTAACTGGCTGTTTCATTTTCTCCTATTTTTATTTTTAACTCAAAATCTAGGCTAGTTGAGCTGGGTGTGGTGGCTCACGCCTGTAATCCCAGCACTCGGGAGGCAGAGACAGGCGGATTGCTGAGTTCAAGGCTTGCCTGGGCTCCATAGTGAGCTCAGGGCCAGCCTGAACTACAAAGCAAGACCCTGTCTCAAAAAAAATAAAAATAAAAAAATCTAGGCTAGTTGAGATAGTAGAAGGAACTCTCTGAGTGGTTAAATTCCCTTTAACTTTTTGAAGGAAGCATATCTAACCACTTCAACACAGCTTACCTCGGAATGAAAGGAGATAGGCTCTAGATATGAAATAATTAAAATTGGTCACGAGACAAGTGTACAGATTTATTTAAATCTCAAGAGTTCCTGCTCAAACTTCCTTAGGAAGTAGGTTATTTGATACCTTAATTCTTTTTCACTGGATCATTACTCTCAACAACTACAGCTATTATACTACTTTCTCCCTCTACCTGTGCTGAAAGCTGAGAGCACTTTTAATTACAAGGAAAATCAACAGAAAAAAATCACTTTATTTGTTCAGTGTGCTCACTGACACAGAATCCAGAAACGTGGATAGCTGCAATTTAGGAAAAATATTCACTTTTTAGCACTGAATGGAATTCTTTACCTTAGACTCCTGGTTCCTAGAACCCAAAATCAGCTTCCAAAGGAAAAGGTAACCGTTTTCATGTACAAGCACTGTATATATTACGAACTTTAGTGTAGTATAATAGCAAATAAACAGTGAAGGAGTTCAGAGATCTGGCTTTCAGCTTTGGCTCTGAACATGAATTATAACTCTGAAGTTCACTAAGCATCGATCATACTATGTGGAGAATGAGGGAATCTGTCTTGCTTATGGCAAGGAGTTGTTGGGAAAATCAAGAGACAATATTACCTGTGCAAACATCAGACACTGTATATAAGTCAAGTTCAACTTACCTGTTCGAAAGTCAAAGCTTTCAGGTTGACTGAGACCATCTATGATGACCTGTAAGGTGGGCACTGTTGTCTTCAATCTTACTGCCATTTTCTCTACTCCTTCCTTTTCAAGAGATGAATTTATTTTTTGCTGCATTTCAGGTTTTCCAATCTCACACAATGTCCCTCCAATGAGTGATAAAAATCTTTAAAAGCAAGAAAAGCCCAGTATTAATTAATTAATATTGGTACTTGTTTTCCAATCTCCTTACATGGATCATCACAGATTTATAAGTCAGTCATCTCAGACTGCTATGTCATAGTCAGTGTCCACTGAGAATCTACCGTGTCCCACACTGTAACAGGCACACTATTGGGGGGAAGGACACACCAGTGGGGGAGCAAGAGTCAATTCGGAGTCAGGTACCACTTTACAGGTGAAGCACCTGCCTGAAGCCAGCCTCAGGAGCATTTTGCAGTGTAATGTTCATCAACCACCTCCTCCAACATGCTTATCTACACTCACCTTCTGTTTCCAAAATTTTACTTAGGAAAACATTTGATTTGAATCAGCTAACAGGCAAAAAATTAACCGATAATGGCAAAATCCAGCAAAGTACTGATCAAGCACAGGCAACTTCGGGGAAATGACTTACTCTATCTGCCTGTTGTAGCATCCCTTCTGCGACTGTGAGATGGGATTCGTACTTGTGCAGCATACTTTCAGCTTAGTAACTCAAATTCCAACAGGCCTCACAAAAACATCAACAAGACCGAATATGCAGAGCCAGTAGGAAAAAAACGTGGGAAGGGAACTACAGCATGTGCTTAGCATAAAACCTTAAGTTCTAACCCCAGCATCAAAATGAAAAACAAACAAAAAAATGGGGGGAGGGGGTCTGAAAGAAAAAGTAATTTTCTTTCAAAACAGAAAACCTCAATTATAAAACTTAAAGAGGAATATTATCTTTATACACTTTATATAAGTGCAATATTTGCAAAATATAAACAGCTAACTTCAAAATTTGCCTTGTGCAATAATGAAAATAGAGCTTTTGCAAATGAGCAGGGGACCAAGAGCTGGAAGGAGCCATAGATAACAAAAAACAAAAGAAATAAGACATATTATGTACATATACCAATTCCCCACAATACATGTAATCATTACGTACTGAAAGCACGCACTTATAATTTTTTTTCCTCTCTGCTATGTTCCCTCGCTTTCACAGTTGACTCTCATTTACAAAGTTTTGGCAAACAGAAATGAGCTGAGTAAGAAAGAAATAAGCAAAGGGTTAAGATGCATTTCCCTGCAATTTCACGTGAAGATTGGGCTGTACTTTCTTGACATTCCTTGGTTGGGTATTTTTCTACATCATTAAGTTCCATTTCCTATGATTAATAGCACTTTAAAAATGTCAACACAGTAATCAGACAGATAGTGATACTAATGCCCTCAAATCCTTTCCTCTAAGGATGTCCCTTGAACACAAGAAGGGGAAAAGGAAACTGTTCGAGGTTTGTCTATAATGAGAATTGGGACATATCCCATTTGGCAGGTTCCTGGATCATCAAAAAAGGAATGCTTGTGATTCCAAGTCTCTTTTTGGATTGTTATAGTCAACCAGAAAAGGCCTCTTTAGTGGTACTCTGGTGTCTGGGGGAGAAAGCTCTCTCATTTTTCATTTAGCTAGGGCATCTCTAGCTAAATGCATAATCTTCCTATATTTCTACAGCCATATTTTTTGGTAAGAAAAAAAGACTCTCTAGTATCCAGCTGTTTCTCTAAAGAATATATTTTGGTGAATGGTCTAATAAAAGACAAGGAGCGCCGCTTAGTATCCATGTTTGGAAATCTAAACTGAAGGCCAGAGAAACACACACTGTCTGCACGTTCATGGCTTCTCTAGCAGGCAGAGACCCAGCCGGTTTTTATACAGACTGATGGGCAGTACCACATAGAGCCCCGGTGACAGGGCACAGCTGCTGGAGCTGTGACTGAAAGGGAAGATGACACATGACAACCTCTGCCCACAGCCAACTTCCTTATACAACTTTCTAAATAATTCATGCCCTGCTGAGCAACTTCCCTGTATTCACTTGGCTTTATTGATCTGCAACTGGTTAAAAAGAACATCTTTGAAATCCTCAAGATTCTCACTTATACTCATCTGTTAAAATGCCGAAAAGTATATTCATAGACATTATCTGTTAAAATGCCGAAAAGTATATTCATATACTTTCAGCATATGTATTTACTTGAGGTAAATACATAACCTCAAATAGCACTTCCACAATTAGCAGAAGTGATTAAATGTTCTAAAAAACTTCCTAAAGCACTATGCAAACCTTGGCCTCGACAACAAAAACACCCACTCGGCCAGCCACTAGGAATCGTGTGTGTGTGTGTGTGTGTGTGTGTGTGTGTGTGTGAAGGAGAGAGAGAGAGAGAGAAAGAGGGAGAAAGAGGAGAGAAAGAGAGAAACTACTACAAAAGTTACTTTCACACGTAGAATCCTGCTCTTGTTAACTGCTTAAACTGAGTGCTTATTTCATAGATCACTTTCATTCTTACTACTAACTAGTAAAAAGCAACAAGTTGTGCTCTAAGCTTAATGCTTCACACTGATTAATCTTACTTTTAAATAATGATGGAACAAAGCTAAATGCTTTTTAGGGTGTGGGGGTTGAGTTAGAGGCAGGGGAAAGGGAAAAAATGAGAATTAAGTTGTGTCATGTACTGGTACAAATTCTCAATTTTGACTGTGACCACAATGTGTATAGAAGATGTCTCAATAAAACCTATTAAAAAAATAAAAATTTAAATTTAAAAAACAAAATGCTTTTTTATTTGGAAACCTTTCTTAAAGTTAAAAAGGTCACTAAGGGCATGGGACTGACCGCTTCTTACTGGATTTCAAATATACTCAACTGCATAGGACAAGAAGCAAGGCTGGGGGGGGGTGATTAGCTCGGTGGTTCCAGCATCTACCTGGCAAATGCAAGGTTCTGAGTTAGATCCCCAGTACCACATATCACAATCCCAGTCCTCGAGAGACACAGGCAGGAGGACTGCTGTGAGTTCAAGGCTTGCCTGGGCTACATAGTGAGCTCAGCGCTAGCCTGAACTACAATACAAGATCCTGTCTCAAATACAAAACAAAACAACAAAACAAAAAAAAAAAAGGAGAAGGAAAGAAGGAGAAAGAGAAGAAAACAAGGCTTTATGGTCAGTAGTCACTCAGTAAACATATGCTCCTTAAATGTCCTAAGAAAACTATTCTACATACAATGTGAAGTACTTTCTAGCTTGGAGAAACCAAATAAAAACGTATTTTAGTATATGTGCTGCCGAAGCGAGCACATAAAAACATATTTTAAGAATCTTGGAACAAAGATTGTAAGCGAACATATTCTAATAAATATGTGCTGGGAATCATGCTAGGAAGATTTTCTCATTGAATCATGGCAGTAATCCTAAAAGGTAGTTATGACATTATACAGAAAAGGAAAATTGAGCTTCAGGGAGTTTAGATTACTTGCCCAGGGCCAGGCAGCTATTCCCACTAGCTAGTTTCATGCCACAAAGAGGGTGTCTATGCAACTAAAGGCATGTAAAAATTAATGTGTTATATTTGGTGAAGATAGAAAACACAATACTTTCAGTAATATTTTACCAACACAATTTAATGGCAGATTACTTTTAAACACTAGACAGCAGCAATAAAGCCCACAAATTCTCAACCTTTTAAGTAGACAATTTTTTCTGAAGTCATTGAGTTACTAAAATCATAGTCCTACTCCACTGTCTCTGGAAGGGTTTTCCAGTTTGCTAAGGACTGCTGTTGGAGCTGCTGTTTTTATTTAATATGTAATTTCATCCATCTTACATAAAGTAAGAAAGTAGCATAAATGCAACAAATAAGCACATCATGTTCTTTTAGCACACATCTGCACAAAGTTAAAACACAGACCTTGCAGCAGAGATAATGCCTATTTTTCAAACAGATAGCTATATAAACTAAAATCGCTGATATTTTTAACAGAAACTTGTTATAAATGAAAGGCTTTTCACCTCAAAAAAAAATAAGAAAAGTCTTTGTAGGATTTTTTTCTCGCAAAGAAGAAGAAATTCTCAAGATTTGTAAGACTTTAGGCACAGCCACTCAGTTTTATGTAATCACTTCCAGCATGGAGATTTAGGGGCTGAGGGCTTGGTTCATTACATTAATGCAACATGATACCCTACAGAGCACAGAAGAGCCACGGGGATGCAATACAATCACTTTAAAAACAACTTAATATTAGCATGTGCTTGTGGGCAAAACACATATGACTTCTAACTCCACCAAGAATCATGCTATAAGGGCAAAGTACTTCTTCCCTACCCACTCTTGATACTTTCATACCTGTTTGTTTTTATCCATTGCTTTTACTGTTTTTTAGTAATCACATCAATAAGCAAAAAATTAAATGCAGGAGCACAAACATTTTAGAAATGAATAGGAACAGACAGCTCAGGTCAAAATTTAAAATACAGGGAGAAATTCAGTAATTTAAAAAGAGAATTTATTTTCTAAGAGTGAATCTGGCCTTTTAAACTGTGATTTTTAGGATGAGCAGTGGGACACAAATGAAAAAGTTCACCAATAGTGTTTTACTATTCAAAAAAAACTTGATATGAGATGCATTTTCAAATCTGCTGCTCTTAACATGAAAGACTGATCAGAAATTCAAATGCTCCAAAGCAGAACAACCTGCTCCTGCTGGGAGCCTCTGCAGGGAGCCTGGCACCCATCTATGGCAGCGGAGTACTCTTCAACTTGAAGCAAGACTGCCAGCTTTACCACAGCTGCCATTCCAGCGGCCAAGTCAAAGCAACAGCAATGTAACTACCCTTAAGTCGCCATCAAAGAAAGTTTTCAAACTTCTAACCTCTTCGCTAAGCCAAGACACTGGGCTTGGCCAAAACTCTTCAAAATCTGCTGGTGCAAAACCCACAAGTAATTATAAATTCAAACTGAGTGTATTTATAGAGCAGGCCCACAATGCTAGTAGATAGCTAACGAAAGTAATATCTAAATGGCTTCTCTTTAGCATTTAATCAACCACGGAAGAAGCAAATAACTCTTTGTAAGAACTTGTAGTGAACTGGCTCCTAAAAACTAACACACTATAGGTAAAAATATTTTTAAAATGTGACTTTTTCCAAGAGCTCAATGTGCTTGTTCTAAAAGCTCCTCCAGGATGATGGAGGAGTAGTTTTAAATGGTGCGGTTTCTAGGCTAGGGTGGGGCACATTAATGTCATTACTTGGTACCATGTGGAATGTCTTTGGAGCAGCTCTTACACTGATTAATAGTGAAAATAACCAAGAAGAACCAACAGGAAGACACTTTATAAGCATTAGACTGGTACCTGCTTTTAACTTCTAAAGAGCTCACTCAATGTTTTTGAAGGGTCTGCTATATAAACAGACATATATCACACACACACATACATACATATGTATATATAATATACACGCACAGAAACTGAATATTTGCTGCATGTTACATTAATTGCATGTAGGAGAACATGTCCTTAGTAAGCTGTTTTGTTTTAATCTTTATACTCTTTACCAATTTAGTATAGGGAATCCACTTTGTGTAAAAACAAAAAGTGCCAGTTAAAATGTTTTTCCATAGAAATCTTCAAAAAGTTTAAGATTTAGGATGATTTTCCTAGAAATAATTGAAGCCAGGGGTCATAAAGTTACATCAGAGTACTTAAGATCAGTGAAATCACCAATATCATAAGTAATAGTGATTACTTCCAAATTCACAGTGTGCTAGATACTGTGTAATTATCACAATTTTAAAAACAAATGAGTATAAATGGACAAAACTGAAGGTATCATGTGCTAAGATGCTGCTTTTTGTTCCAGGAACTGCCTTAGAAATACATTTACAAGAGATATTTTAAAAATCTGTTTTCGGGCTGGAGATTTAGCTCAGTGGTTCCAGCGTCTGCCTTGCAAATGCAAGGTCCTAAATTCGATCCCAGTAACCTCACGCCTGTAATCCCAGTGCTCGGGAGGCAGAGGCAGGAGGATTGCTGAGTTCGAGGCTTGAGTGGGCTACATAGTGAGCTCAGGGCCTGCCTGAACTACAAAGTGAGACCCTGTCTCAAAACACACACAAAAAAATCTGTTTTCTCACATTTTTAAAACAACCCCTCCAATGCCCTCCCCACATAAAAACAAAAGGGGAGATTCAACAGCTGCGTATAACTCTGGTTAATAATCTTCTTTCTAGTGAGTCTGATCGTCTTTACATATACATCTCTTTACCTCAAATGAATATTTGCTAAAATCAAAGCTGTTCAAAGGAACATAATAAAATGCTGAGGCTGATTAAAAATAACTTAGAAAAGCATGCTCTACTTTATTCAATAAATTTTTATTTCTTCAGATACTCTATCAAAGATGGTAACAGAGTCTTTGAATGCCTTTGTAGCCTTCAATGAGCTTCAATGAGCTCAATAAAGAGTTCATTTAATGCTTTCACAAACTACAGAAATGATCATTTAATGCTTTCAAACATTTATCGTAGATAAAGACTTGAAGAAAGAGGAACCAAACTTCTGAGAAGCCAAGTGGCCAGCCCAAAGTCACACAACTGAGGCCACAGGGCCGTGGCTAAGGTAAAGGTTATAATACATCACATCTTTATTAGCACCTTTACCTTCTTATTTTAGAAGATTTTCAGTGGAGACAAAAGATTTAGATTTCAGATAAAATTTGGCACCCAGAACCACTGCCTGGGAACAATTTATTATTATTTTTTAAACTAAATTTGCAAGAAAAAACCTTTGGCTCTTTGAGTTACTAAGAGTTGGGCTAAATTAAATTAGTGCTTTCAAAGGCTGCAGACCCTCTACAGCCCAAAAACACTATGTTTAGAATTAATATAATTTAATTTACTGCCTGTAAAGACATAACGTGGATTAATGCCTGTGACTATTTGAAAGAGAAGGGCAAATAAAGTATTCAAAAACACAGGCTGGTGATAGAAGGGCTGAAACCACAGTTCTGGCACTGCTAGGGATAAAGACCATTCATGAGAGGTAAAGGCTATTTTTCTTTAGAAAACTACTTTATGATAAATACCAACTTGTCAAAAAATACTCC